>BSBM01000057.1:25567500-25617500 GCA_027924585.1 Larix kaempferi | reverse complement strand
GCTTTGGATAGCACATCAGCCATGGAGTTATGTTGTCGATAGATATAATGGTCAAAAGTAATATCGCGGAAGAGTTATATTTTTCTACACCACTGATAAAGAGATTATGTTAACAAAGTTTACTTTAATATTTAGAAAACATTAATATTAATATCAATAAATTTATATCAAGTTTAAAATCAATTTGAATTAATATATAAAATTAATATTATTATTATTAGATGTATTACAGTGCAGTAACTTCCCTTCATATATTTTTATGGGATAGTATTTGTCTTTTCTCAAATATTCCGAAAGCGATTCTTCTGGAAAATAATAAAATTGTGTCGTATTACACGAAAAACGATCAATATTTTGTGTATTATTTGCCATTTCTCAAAGATTCCGAAAGCGATTTTTCTTGAAATTAATAAAATTGTGTCGTATTACACGATGAACAATCAATATTTTGTGTATTCCAGGACTATAAAATTACAAGATTATACAAATATTAAAACGCATCTTATCTTCACCCACTTATCATTATATATGGAAGCGAACTGCTATTACCCATTCATCACAGAAATCGCATCGCATAGCGTAGTTTTATAATACACAGATAGAGAGCCTGAAGTTATGGCCCAGATTTCTGAATCTGTTTCCACCATTTTGAACGATGAATCTTCCGTCGCTCGACGCACTGCCAATCATCACGGAAATGTCTGGGACGACAGTGTCATACAATGTCTCAATTCCGCCTATGGGGTATCTTGGAAGCTATCTCTATCGTTGTCATCTGCTCTTTGTTTGCTTTTAGTTTTCCTTTTGTTGTTAGCGTTGACATTTATGTTTCTTGAATTGCATTGCACTGTAATCAGGCACCTGCGTATCATGAACGCGTTGAGAGGCTTATTGAGGAGATCAAGCATTTACTTCTCAGTGAAATGGAAGATACCAATCTTGATTTAATCAAACGTCTTGAGATTGTTGACACATTAGAATGCTTTGGAATTGATCGACATTTTCAACACGAAATAAAAACAGCTGCTCTCGATTACGTCTACAGGTTACGCATTTCTACATGACGCATGAATGAATTTAATTTATCGTTTACATATATCTGTACAATTTTAGTAAAGCTGATTCATGAGCTGAGCAGATGTTGGAACGAAAGAGGTATCGGCGTGGGATCAAGGGATTCCCTCACTAAAGATCTTAACGCTACAGCTTTAGGATTTCGCGCTCTCCGACTGCATCGATATAACGTATCCTCAGGTGATATATAAACTGCAATTGATTTTCGATTTGATGTTAAGGTACAATATATTCTTTCATATTGAGGTGCAGTAGATTGATTGATGATACATCCACTAAATGTGCGAAGTACCTTTGAATTTGTGCAAAAAGGTCAACGGGATATTTCCTCAAAATTTTCTTTGGTTTAGTTCGATACTTATATTACGAAGCTTCGAAACAGGAGTGTTGGAGAATTTCAAGAATGAGCACGGAAAGTTCTTCTGCAATTTCAGTGGTGATGAACGAGTGAGAAGCATGTTGTCGTTACTTCGGGCTTCAGAGATTTCATTTTCCGGAGAAAAAGTGATGGAAGAAGCCAAGGCATTCACAAGAGAATATCTAAAACAAGTTTTAGCTGGACGCGGGGATGTGACGGACGTGGATCAGAGCCTTTTGAGAGAGGTAACTAACACTTTTCAAGCTCTTCGGGTAAATAAAGAAAGAATGAGTGTTGTAGAGAAGATTTGATTTCATGCGTGTCGTATAGGTGAAGTACGCATTGGAGTTTCCATGGCATTGCAGTGTGCCCAGATGGGAGGCAAGGAGCTTTATTGAAATCTATGCACTAAACCATTCCTGGCTCAAGTAATTACGTACTTGCTTTGTTATTGAATTTCTATTCAAGCATAAGAGATGTTATTGCAAATCGCTAAATCTTTTTGCCATTTATTTTTTTAGGTCCAAAATCAATCAGAAAATTTTGGAATTAGCCAAATTGGACTTCAATATACTGCAATGCATCTATCAGAAAGAGATACAGTTTTTTTCAAGGTAGTAATCGATACTTGCTATTTTCATGGTTTATTGCGTACAGGTAGTAATAATTGAATGTGGGTGGGCAGTGCTAATTATTGGTATAAGTTGGCGATTTTACCATTGGTTATATTAGTAAATAGTCGGTTAACCGTGTACATAAAAATAATCTCTGCATACATAGATCTGGTGTTATTAAAATAATTTCGCTAAAATTATTAAGAAAGAAAGATGTCTTAGATTGTCAATTTTGGGGATCGTGGTTAGAGATGACCTTTTGCGATAATATAAATGTCCTGCGTAGGTGGTGGAGCGACTCAGACATAGCGCAGCTGAATTTCTATGGGAAGCGTCACGTGGAATATTATTTTTGGTCGGTTATAGGCGTTCTCGAGCCCGAATTTTCTCAAAGCAGAATTGCCTTCGCAAAAATAGCGACCGTGGGAACTGTTCTAGATGACATCTGTGATACTCACGGAACCTTGGACGAAGTCAGAACCATTACGGAGGCAGTCAGACGGTGAACGCAAATTGCGAATTGATTAATTTCTACTTCCGTGCATAAATGCAGAGCACCTTTTATATGAAGATTTTCATTTTTATTGTTGATTGTGGCATTTTCAGATGGGATCTTTCGTTGTTAAAAGACCTTCCAGAGAAGATAAAAATTGCATTGCAATTCTTCTTCAATACAGCGAACGAATTGGCTGTTGAAGTCCTGAAAAAGCAAGAGCGGGATATGACGGCCATATTACAAGATTGCGTATGTGCTTTGTGAAGAAATATGATTTTATAGAGGGAATAGTTTAATGGACTGTTATTAGTTGAATGAAATTGACCAAAAATGCCATTTATTTTATATATATATAATTTGTAAATGGCCACATAACCATTAACGTACTTTTACTGGTTACATGTTTAGTAGAAGAGATTTCTCGAGGCTTATCTTCAAGAAGCGGAATGGATAGCAACTGGGCGTGTGCCCACTTTTAATGAGTACATAAAAAATGCCCGCGCTAGCACAGGGATGTGTATTGCGAATTTGATTCCGCTTCTGTTGATGGGTGAGCTTCTCCCGGACAACATTCTGGAGCAAATACATTCTCCATCTAAGATCCAGGAGCTCTCAGAATTGACTATCAGACTCACCGACGACTTGAGAGATTTCGAGGTATTTAGAATCTAAATTTACAATTATTTTAACAGTGTTTACGCAAGATCATATGCATGAGATTAGGTACGAAATACTCACATAATTTCCTCATTTGTCTTCAACTATGGCAATGAAGGAGGAGAAGGAACGTGGGGAGATAGCTTCAATTGTGGAGTGTTATATGAAAGATAATCCTGGATCTACACTGGAAAATGCTTTAAATCACATAAAAGACATCCTTCATCATTCCCTAGAGGAATTGAATAGGGAGTTTATGAAGCAGGACAGTGTACCATTGTGTTGCAAGAAGTTCAATTTCAATATAGCACGAGGCATTCAATTCCTCTACAAATACGGAGACGGCATATGCATTTCTGACAAGGAAGTAAAGGAGCAGATAATCAAAATCCTCGTGGAGCAAGTGCCTATAGGCAAGCAATAAGCACCCCGCAGCAGACTAATTAATGCTGCTGCGGGGGACTCTGACAATCTACAATCCTCGTGCGTCTCCATTTCCCCGGCGAAGAATTTCGGGAATAATACTGCTGCTCCGTCATCTATCCGCATATGAATGCATGCGAGTCCATCTGGTTCACATGCCATGTTAATTCCATGTTCCATGAAGCCATATGGCATTATCAGGCATGGATGATAAATACGGCCAATAGTGTGTATTAATGTCATTTTCGTTTGAATTTTGAATTCAATAAAGGCGCCATGTTAATTCAAAATCAGATTTAGAATTTGTAAACCCTGACCAAGTTCCCAACTCATATTCGGATTAACTGCGATGTGCCTGCTCAGCCAACAAATTTGAGGTGCCGGACGCAGCTGAGCCCATCAATGAACGCGGTTTTGCTGTTGTTCACCGCACCAGCATTTCTGAGCCAACCAACAGATGCGTTTCGCTACTTTTCAACAGCCAGACACCACCTGCACCAGGCACCTATAGCAGAGGTATTTCTGCATCCTCTCTTTCAGTTACGTGTATTGGTTTGTGGGTCTGGGTTCCATTTTTCGTGGTTGGGTGGTCTGTGTAAAATGCATCCGGTGTAGTAATTTATTATGCCCTTTACCTGGTTGTTGTTCCTCGCCTCTATTTAATGATTGTGGATTGAATCCTTGACTTGTTTGTTGTTGAGAGAGATTCTGACTGGCAGTAAATTTAACCCTGGACGTTGTAAGTTTTTAATGGACTGTTGGAGCAATACTTTGTATGGAAAATTTTGGTGGAGTGTGAGGCGTGGGTGCAGACCGCAATCGAAGGAAAAACAGTTAAGCATTCAGTCGGATAGATAGAGCCACTGGTAATAAATCAACCAACGACCCCTAATTCTACGAGCTCATTCACTTGAGTTCGATTCAATCCTATGCCACAAGGTAATGAGAGGCACCGGAGGAATGATGTTTATACTGAGCATTTCTGCTATCAGTTTATCTTCCAAAGTTGCAGAATCATGGCGTCCTGGGCTCCAGGGCTTCGCTACATTTAGCAGTGGAGGATAGGAAATCGGCTGCTGCTACGATTAAGAGCTGTGTGCAGGTGGAAGGATATTGGAGGAGCGCTGTTACATCAAGTTCGAGAACATGTTCCCCAAGTCGCTAGTTCCACCATTGTGGCCGAGCCACAAGGAGAATGCCATGCCCGACATCCTCATTTCACCACCTGGGTAACGCCCAGTAATTTGTTAGAAAAGTTGGTTATGATATTTCACAAGACCAGATTAGCACAAATTTTCTCCATTAAAGCCGATAAACAATGTGGCAGCCATGGTAGCCTCTGATGGTATCATCAGGATTCAAGGGATGAGAAAGAATTAACTGTCTATAGTAAGAAAATGATCAAACAAGTGTTTGATTCAAATAAATCCAGACCACAGCAAATGACCTGGATGACTCATAAAGGAGTTAACTCAAACTCGGAATCTGAAACGAAGAGAGGAGAGGAGCCAAATGAGTTCCACACGCCAGCATTGCAAATCGAGTCTACATGGATTCTACAGTGGATTTTGTATTACATTCACTCCAGAGGTGATGATGTTTTGCCGATGAGATTGAAAATACTTTTTAAATGTGTAAAATAATTTGGCAAAGTGCATAATACAAATTTTGAGATTTGTTTTTTTAATTTTGTATGTTATATTTTTGGAGTATACCTATTTAAATTGTTGAAATAACGTTAAAATGGTAAATATGAATATTTATTCTATTAAAGTTCAAATTTTGAGTTTTGTTTTTCAATTTTGTATGTTATATTTTTGGAGGATACCTATTTAAATTGTTGAATTAACATTAAAATGGTAAATATGAATATTTATTATATTAAAGTTGTTTTGAGTTGTATAATAATTTGGTAAAGTGCATTATATAAATTTTGAGATTTGTTTTTCAATTTTGTATGTTATATTTTTGGAGTATAACTATTTAAATTGTTGAAATAACTTTAAAATGGTAAATATGAATATTTATTCAATTAAAGTTGTTTTGAATTTGATTTTATCTCAACTCGCACAAATATATAGAATATGGAGAGTTGATCTTAATGGAATTATATTAATTTTTTTTATAAAATAAACAATTTTTATTTTTGTTTTGGAGAATTAATGTTAATGGAGTTATATAATTATTTTTTATAAATAAAACAAATTCTACTTTTGTCATTTTTAATGGGATGTAATAAATTCCTATATTATGTTATTGATATGGAACAATGTTTTTGTTTCAATACAATATAATATATATATAATTTTAAAAATATATTATTGTATAATTTTAAAACTATATTGTTGTATTATATAGTGGAATACAAAAATGACCCTTACAACACCTTCACACATGCCATACTTTTAATGAGTTAAAATCGAGGAGGATGCATATTGGGGTTGCATGTGGGATTATTGCATTTGACTTTTGTGTTGGAGTGAATGTGAGCACGGGATGCCCTTGTCAGTTTCCTTTAGTGTAGGTGGAACTCTAAGTAAGTCCATTCAACCACACTTTCTCTATTCAATACATTGTAGGTCAAGATTTATATGAGCACAACTTTTGGCATTTGGATTTGGTCTAGCATTGTTGGATTTGTCTTGAATTGGAAGTGGGTTGGTGTTCGAAGCATACCCTATCCTCATTTGTTCCTCAACCTTGGGAAGCTTTGAAATTATTCAACTCAGTGATTCTTCCTTTGGGCATTTGAAATTCAAATTATTCTATTGCTTTTCTATGCTTTGGTTCAATTCTTCGCTCCTTAAGTTTGTTTGTTTTTGGGCACTGTGTCATTCTCTGAAAAGAGTTCTGCTGGTTATTATAAGATACCCTCGACCTATATTTTTGTAGGCTTCAAATGGTCTAGCTTGTGTATCTTCTATTCATTCAATTTTGGGGCATGCAATAGAGAGAATGAGCCCCATTTCCTTCCTAATGCAAGTAATTGTTAGGCTCTTTTGTGGATTGCCTATAACTATTGTAATCCTTGGTCTATTTTGGGCCTTGTATATATGGTTGTATTGAGAGTATTTTGACACACCTTTGGGTTTTGGGGCCATGGAGTGCCTTGGGAATCACGGGAATTGCCTCAAGGAAATACATGATATTCATAGGGCCCTGGGCATGCATGAAGATTACTTAATGGCAACATGGTTTCTATATTTTATGTGACAACCAAAGTTCAAAGAAATGAGCATCAACATAATTCACAAAGTGCAATGACAATGGAAACCCTCTTGCAACAAAAAAGGAAAATTCAGGTATTGGAAGAAGGATGTTCAAATTTATGGAACATGGTTTCCAATCTTCGTAAGGGGTCTCACTCAACTACTTCCAATCTCTAAATGGGATTTGTTCATAGTGAGCCTAAAGAGGAGGAAATTGTACATCAAATGCTTGAGGACATGGATCTAGAAATCATGGATCACATCTTACTAATGTTGGCCAAGATGAAATGACCTCTTCCTCAAAAAGCCTTTTTGATTTTTTTCTATTTAATAAACATGCTGAATTTTGAACACAAAAATATCTATTATGTATTACAATGTTAATCGAGTTCAACTATAATTTTTTTTTAAATACAAAATGATCTCCATTCTCCTTAAAAAATAATAATAAACCACTAAAAATATAATTTGAAGTATTCTTTTATCATTAACTTACCTTCAGAACACAATGAAATCCTCTACTTGACTTACATATATGCATTGGTGCAATGTTAATTTATTCTTTATTCTTTCTTTTATTGGGGTTTTCTCTTTGTAAATTAAATTTCATTTTTCTCTCTTCTCCTATGCATTCATAAAGAAAATAAAAAATTTATTTTTTTCTCTTGTTTACTTTATTATTTTGTGATTATTTACTAATATATATCAATTCTTATTAAGAAAAATTAACTAAAAATAATTTGAAGCATCCTTTTAACATTAACTTATCTTTATAACATAATGAAATATACTCCCTTTATCACTTATATGCATTACTATACTACTCTATTTATTTTTGTCTAATTTTGTTTTTATATTAAATTTATATTTTCTTTCCTCTTTTATGAATCTATAAAGATTTTAGGACATGATTTTCTTAATTTATTTTATGTAATTTCTCTTACTCCCCTTATTCTTTTCTAGTTATTTGTGGATATAAGGAATATCAAGATGAGGAATATCAAGCATCAAACTAAGGTTAAATCCTAAGAAATATTTGTTTATGCGCATATAAGGAAGCTTCCGTATATGCGCATATAAGGAAGCTTCCGTATATGCGCAGCTTGGGTTTATGTGCATATACGGAAGCTTACGGATATGGAAGCTACGCATACGGAAGCTGCGCATATACGGAAGCTTCCATATATACGTAGCGTATACGCAGCTTCCGTATCCGTAAGCTTTCGTATATGCACAATGCATATATGGAAGCTTCTGTATATGCGCATATACAAAAGATTCTATATATGTGCTGCGAATTTACAGAAGCTGCGCATATATGGAAGCTTCCATGTATGCGCATATACGAAAGCTTGCGGATAAGGAAGTTGTGCATACGCTGCACATATACGGAAGCTGCGCATATATGGAAGCTTCTGTATATGCGCAGCTTCCGTATATGCCCAACTTCTGTAGATGCGCATATATGGAAGCTTTTGTAAGCTTCCGTATATGCGCATATACTGAAGCATACGAAAGTATTCCGTATATGTGCAATAGCTTCCGTATATGCCCAACTTCCGTATATGCGCATATATGGAAGCTTTCGTAAGCTTGCGTATATGCGCATATACGGAAGCTTACGAAAGCATTATGTATATGCGCATATACGAAAGCTTCCATTGCGTATATGCGCATATACAGAAGTTTATGAAAGCATTCTGTATATGCGCATATACGGAAGCTTCCATATATGCGCAGCTTCCATATATACGCTGCGCATAAACGGAAGCTTTCGTATATGCGCAACTTCCATATATGTGCAGATTCTGTATATGCACATATACGGAAGCTACGCATATACAAAAGCTTTCGTATATGCACAGCGTATGCGAAGCTTCCATATATGCGCATATACGGAAGCTGCGCATATATGGAAGCTTCCGTATATGCCCATATACAGAAGCTTTCGTAAGCTTATGTATATGCGCATATACAGAAGCTTTCGTATATGCGCATATACGGAAGCTTTCATAGATACACGCATACGGAAGCTGCGCATATACAGAAGCTTCCGTAGATGCGCAGCGCTTATACAAAAGTTTCCGTATATGCAGCGCATATACGGAAGCTTCCGTAGATGCGCAGTGCATATACAGAAGCTTCCGTATATGTGTTGCATATACGGAAGCTTCTGTATATGCGCAGCTTCAGTATGCGCAACTTCCGTATCCGTAAGCTTTCGTATATGCGCAATGCATATACGAAAGCTTCCATATATGCGGCGCATATACGGAAGTTGCACATATACGAAAGCTTCCGTATATGCGCAGCTTCCGTATCCATAAGCTTCCGTATTTTCGCATATATGGAAGCTGTGCATATACGGAAGCTTCCATATATGCGCATATATGAAAGCTTCTATATATGCGCATATACAGAAGCTTACGAAAGCTTCTGTATATGCGCATATACGGAAGCTTCCATATATGTGCAGCTTCCGTATATGCGCATATACGGAATATTCCATATATGTGCAGCTTCCGTATATGCGCAGCGTATGTGCAGCTTCCGTATCCAACTGGTGTCCCTGAAGGCCTTTTGGATGCGAGACGAAACGAGCCATAGAATGACTACTGTGGCTCCGATCGAAGAACCGTCGACTCCGTTGGATTCAGGATGTCAGGATAGTGCTAGGGGTGCCCCTTTCCTCTAGTCCCATGGCCCAGGTGTCACCTTGTAGGTCCATCTTGGAAAATAGGGTTTTGCTCAGTGAGGGAGTGTTCAATTTTTGCACATTAGGGTCAAATTTGCAAAATTGTCGGTCGGGCAAGTATGGCTAGCGTTCCCAGCCGGAAACTCCCTAGACACACTTACAGGACACCCCAAAAACCGGTTTTGCTGCACGGTTGGAGTTCTATGCCCCCGGTAGGTATCCAGCAGGTGTCCCTTAAGGCATTTCAGATGCGAGATGGAACGAGCCATAGAATGACGACCGTGGATCCGATCCACAAACCATCGACTCTGTTGGATTCAGGACGTCGGGATAGTGCTAGGGGTGCCCCTCTCCTCCGATCCTGTGGCCCGGGTGTCACGGTGAAGATGGTGATGATGATGATGATGATGATGACTAATGGATATGATGATGATGTTGATGATGAAGATGATGACGAATATGCAGCACATCATTATCATCTTCATCATCATCCACAACAAGATCCACAGCATGATCATCATCATCATTGTGAGGACGAGCATGAGGATGATGATGACTAATGGAGATGATGATGGTGATGATGATGTTGATGATGAAGATGATGCCAAATATGCAGCACATCATCCTCATCATCATCATCAACAACATGATCATCATCATCATCGTCATCATTGTGAGGACGAGGATGATGATGATGATGATGATGATGGTGGTGGTGGTGGTGGTGGTGGTGGTGGATGATGAATATGAGTACAATGGTGAAGATGATGATGATGATGATGATGATGATGAATATGATCATCATCATATTCGTCATCATCATCTTCATTAGTCATCATCATCACCATCTTCAACATCCTCACCACCACTATCATCATCATATGATCATGGTCACAAAGATCATTGTCTTCGTCATCATAATTGTCATCTTCATCATCCTCATCATACCTGTCATTGCCATCTTCATCATCATCTTCGTAGATGATGATGATGACGAAGATGTTGTTGATGATGATGATGAGGAAGAGGATGATGACGCAGATGATGATGATGATGATGGTGATGGTGGATGATGATGAATGTGTGTATGATGATGAGAATGATGATGATGTTGATGATCATCGTATTCATCATCAACATCATCATCACCATCAATGGTGATGATGAGGATGATAATGATGATGATGATGACGTTGAAGATGATGACCTAGATGTTGATGATGGTGAGGAAGAAGGACGATGATCATGATGGTGTTGATGATGACGATGATGATGATGATGAAGATGATGATGATGATGGTGATGAGGATGAAGAAGATGATGATGATGGTGATGAAGATGTTTATGACGATGATGATGATGATGAAGATGGTGATGATGAAGAAGATGATGATGGTGGAGATGTTGATGAGTAAGGGGGAGATGACAATGATGATGAAGATGTTGATGATGATAAAAAGTAGGGCAATATGGATAAAAGAAGGGGACGATAACACAAAATTCTTTCATCGTTTCGCTTCATACAGAAAAAGCGTGAAAATTCTCTTCGTCATTTCTTAAGTTAGTGTGCATGTTATTTTAATACACTTTAGAGTGTTGATCGTTAGAAAAAGGAAGAAAGAGAAATATTTTTCATGGTTAACTTACTTACAAGCTTGAATGTGCCATGTTCTTTTGCATTGAATGAGTAATTATGTGTTCTTGATTGAATAGCTATGTTGTTAGAATGATATCACTTGATTGAAATCAAAGAAATCTTGAGTGAAATGAGTTAAATGAGTATTCTTGATGCCAAATCTTTTACCGAGTTGAATTTGAATCAAGATAATAGCAAGGCCCCATAGACCATATTTGTAAGATTATCGCTCTTCCTTATGGGCCTTACATCATTTTCAAAAAATTAAGTGACAATACATGTGATAAGTTGTTTTACGTTGTTTATATGTCTTTCCTAATAGAATGTTTTAGGAGTAGTAGTATGATTACTTTCAGTCTCAAGTATTATAATAAATTGAAAATCCCGTGATAATAAACTAGGGTAATAAGGACATGAGAAACATTAGGTTCTTGAATTTCTAGAAGCTTGGCCACTATGATTCTCTTTTGGCCACTATGAAGATGTTGACGGTGATGGTGATGGTGGTGACAACATTAATGACAAAGGCTTGAGGAATGGCAAAGAAGATGATGATGTGGATGGCTTGAAGAACACACATGGCATGAAGAACCATGGAGGTGGGCATTGGAGCCATTGGAACACCTAATGAGCCAAATGACCCATTCTGTGGTCATTTGTGGTTTGATGGGGTAGTGGAACCCTTGGTGATGGTCCATGCTACCATTTGATGATGGGCTTGATGTCCATTAAAATCATGTTGATTAAATACTAAATGATTGACGCTTGATGGTGGAACCCACATTGAAACCCACATACAAATTGAATCAGCCCTTATCTAATGGCACTTACGATGGATGTTGAAGCCCTTGAACCTTGAAGATGTCCATATGTGGAATCCTTGATGTATGGTGATGAAGAAATAATGTATTGTTGCCTTGGGGTTCTTGGAATTGTTTGTGGTCTATTGTTGTGGGTGTGATGGAGCCCTTGCACTTATAATTGCTTGACGAAACCTTTGATGCTGAAGTCTTTAAACATGATGATGTAGAAGCCCACAAAAAAAATGAGGAAGCCCTAAGTTTCTAACGTGGCCTTTGATGTGGTTGTGTGAAGTCAAACCAAAACAAGCATGCAAATAAAACATTGTATGTGAACTATTATGTGTCCATTCAAAGGACAAAGTTGGCTCAACAATTAAAAATAAAAATAAAATGAAAATTACATAGACAGGTCGATTGAATATCATGTGATATGATGTGCATGTACAACAGAAAGACATGACGATGTAGACAGTATGAAGAGACTAATGATATTTTGGGCAGTAGTTTGGTGTAAGGAGAGAATGATGTATTTGTGTATATCCTGGTTAAAATTATGACAGAGTGATGATGAGCAAAAAGTGATATAAATGTGGATATGTTTGATATCTTGACAGTAGAATGATAATTTGGCTATGGTTAATGACATTTTGATGACAGGTTAAAGATGTGAATGTAGATAGAATATCGATATGTTTGAGAAGATGCTGGACATGATGAAACAGGGACAGAATGATGATTGAATACAAGGTGTTGGCAACAGATTGATGAATGAGATGATGTGAATAATGACATGACTGTGATATGTATGATATGTGACAACTATGTAATTGTAAATACAAGCAGGGTCTTGTATCCATTTTCTTAGTAGGATCTAAGAAAAACTAGGCTGGGTCCTAGATGATGAGTTGGTGCTCATTGTATCAGTTGGTGTTGAATTGCCTCACGGTTGTAGCCGTTGAAACAAATACAAAAGATTACAAAAACTATATCTAGTCTCGTATTATGTGTTGATGTGTTTCATTAGTTGATAGTTAGTTCATTGATGAATATGATGTGAATGTGAAATGATGATATAAGAGTTGGTGATTGAAGTTGAAATTAAATAAAGTATAGGCTCATTGATTCACCCCCCCCTCTCAGTGAGCATTGTGTCTAACACAAATGTTTATAGTTTCGTTAGGTTTTCATGTTTGATAAGGTTTCATTTTTTTTTTTGGTGGGATTATACAAATTTATATCTCTCAAATAAATTACACAATATTATAAACACAACTGTAAAATATGATGATAATATGGTAATTACTCAATGCTAATTAATTTGTAATTACTAAACACAAATTACTCGTAACTGGATCTAATTATTCAAAGTATGGTGCCGCAATCTCCTCTGCTGCCGCCATGGATCCATCGAGGTCAAAGGGACCGACGTCCTCCCATCTGGGGGGTGGAGACCTGGCACCCAATAACTAAACATTAAAACAAATAAAGTCAACAATGTGCAATTCAAAGTTAAATATATTAAACAATACGATATCAAATAAAATACAACAAATACTTGAACATTAAATAAAACAATAGCAAACCTGATCCATGAAGCTCCCTATGGCATGCTGCTGCGTATCACCATGGCAAGAATGACCACAGTGAGAACAATGATGTGCCGTTGTTACAGCATAACTAGAAGGCCCCGACTGGGTTCCACCTGTACTCGGCATGTCTCAGCCACCACCCATAGACTGTGCAACTGTCTATGTCTCATCGATGTCCTCCTGGATCTGGGAAGACATGGCCACACATTTGGTATGTCTAAGCAAGTCATGTGTGGCACGTCTGACGGAGTCATGAATCTCATCTAGACCGCTACCAAAGAATCCTGGAGGTAAAACAAAGAATCCTCTCCTTCAAAGAATCCTGGAGGTAAAACAAAGAATCCTCTCCTTCATAATAAAATCGCCATACAGGCTAAACACCCAGACAAAGTTGTGGTGTATTACATTTAAGGAGTGTATCGAATCCGGTCCTAAGTTGCCACTCTAAATCCAAAACTCAAAACTTATGCCTTACATTACAAAGTATACCAACCGCAGGAAAAATTATGTTGAAGGGAGGAGGGGGCCATTAAGGCACCAGACTTACCCAGTCGTGTAGCTGCACCTATCTCCATAACCAGCTCAAGCGACCATCACCTGGGTTCCTGCTAGTGTCAAACCCTGAGACAAGTTAGTTGAGCCTCAAACCAAATCGATACTGCTGAAAACAAGTAAAAAAAAACCAATAAACAAGTTGTTTACCTCATTCATTCGTGTAGTTAGCAGGGACAGCCTGCCATAGGTGCCTCTGGGGCCTCGAGGGTTTCATCCTCCTCTTCTCACAAGTAGAAAATTAACAACTGCGAATTGATGCACCAGGGTCATTCAACCCTTAGGGTTTAACCCTAAAAGTGCTTATCAGCTGGCTACCACTATTATCGTTGGATTCCATTGATGCTTTTCCCATTCCATATGCCTTTATTGGTACCCCTCCTTTTCTATTTTCGAAGTTCCTTCTAACTCATAAGATGGATTTAATCATTGGTTAGGGTAATGTATTCAAGCACATATTTATGTTCACACAAATTCTAGGAAGTAAAACACCTGGATAATTCTTGTGGGTACCTACACCACCAAGTAAAGTTAAAATTTAGCATAAAATGCTAAGTATGCCTGGCCTAGGTTGCTGGAGTCCCCCCTCCAAACATAAGGATGCCCTTCTAAAATACAATCATGTAAGCAGATAATCGACAAGTTAAAATCAAATAGATATAACTGGTAAATGGAAACGGCAATAAGAATGCATATAGACATCCAATCTATCAACCAAGATATAAACCATCAGCCAAAGGGATTGTATAAACAAAGAACCAAAATTCATTTGCTGCCACAGAACCATACAGTCGAAACCCAAAACACTTTGATTGTAACCCATAGTTGTTTCTTGGACGAGAGCATCGTATATCAAAGCCATTTATAACCTTACATTTCTCCAAGTGTTTTTCTCAGCGCTGAGGTTAATTTACTAAAACATCTAGATAAAAGGGTAGTATTATGGTGCATAGAATTTTTTTTAATTTTTTACCGTTTTAGGGACATTAAAAGAAATCCCATAAAGGTATTTAGACACTCGACCAACACAAGATGAATGGATTTATTTAGTTGTGGTAGAGGAGCTTCAAATTACTTGATAGAGGAAATTTTAGTTTCTCTATTCTTATTTCTCACACCCACAGGATTTTCATGGCATTTAAGCAAGGATTTACCAAGCTTTATATAGAAAGCCTTATAGTTCCTCTTTTTAAATGGTTATAAATATAACGCCTCAAATTATAGGTCCATTATGATTAGTGATCTTATTATTTTAAAGTTATATGGTATAATTTTAGAAAATAAGATTAGCATGTGGCTTAAAAAACATGATAGAGAGCTAATAGGTCAATTTTTGAAGTTATCTCTCAACTTTATATGATTTAATTACTCTTAGGATTATAGGTGAAAAGTGTTAAAATAAAAAAGGAGAATCTCATATGTTGTTTTGTTGACTTCAAAAAGGATTTTGATATCATTATTGGAAATAACTTATGGAAAACATTGGGAGATATTGGGGTTCAATTCAAGTTGCACACTATAGTGTTAAAGTTATATGAGAGATTCATTACCAAATTTATTAGAAACAAGAGTTAGTCATAAGAAAATAATTGTAATATATTTATCAAGTAGTGATGTACTTTGTCCCCTAGTCTTGTTATTATTTATATAGACAATTTTGTAGCTTGCATTGTTGCTACTATGAACCTCACAAGGGTAGTTATCATCATCCTCCTAAGCTTAAATTTCTCAAAACAATTTGCACCAATTCTTAAAGTACTAAGTAAGATAACAAAACAAAGATATCATCATTAAATCTTGAAGTTTTACTTATCCACATTTTGTTTGAGATAAACCAAAATTTGGAAGAAATCCCTTCATAAAAGTCTTTTTTAATTGACACCCATCATAAGATAAATTAAGAATACACTATTGAAAATATGAGTGAATATTAGAACTTAACTTTCTTAGATCTTAAAAATTGTTTTAGAAAATCCTTTAAAAAATATTCTTTTAATACACTATTTTTATTTTTATTCAATATTATTAATAAAAACTATTATAAAAAATTATAAAGTTTTAAAATTTAAACTTCTATACAAACATACCGTTAAGATTGTAAATCTTCTCTTTTAATGAATCTCAAATATTCTTTTAAAAATAATTATATTTTAACATAATTATTAATTAATAATCAAAACCATTATTAATTAAATATATATTATAAATATGTTTTTATTAGGGATTATTTATAACACTCTCACCACAATAATTAATAAAATTATTTTATTGTTTTATATATATATATATATATATATATATATATATATATATATATATATATTATTTTGATATTTCATAAGTAAAACATGCTAAAGGAATTTGTTTTGGACAATTTTCATCGTAAGTTGTTTTTTTATAAATTATTTTAGAATTTATAATATATTTTAATTTTAATTTGTTTTTTGTTTGCTAGCTTTTGGTTTAATAAATTATGACTCGGAGGTATTTAAATAGTCTAACTCATCTCTAAAAGAAATTGAACCCAAGTTCCTATTGCGATTTTATTTTTTTAATTATATTATATTGTAATTTAAAATATTGTGAATATTGCGATTTTATTTAGTGCTAACTTTTATTAATGTGTTGCTATTTATGAGATTGTATTCACTTTTACAAACCCAAAAAATGTTTGCAAAAATTAACTTTAAAATTAAGCTTCATTGTTTTCATAACTTGGATTTAAATAAATAAATAAATAATACAAATCCAACATATTAAAGTATATAGAAGAATTGTTCACCCTTAACAAACTAAAGGGGGTTTGACAAAGAAATTGAGCTTCATTATTTCCATCAACATATTAAACTTTGGTTTGACAAAAATATTGAGCTTCATTATTTCCAGAAACATATTAAAGTCATTAAGGAAGTATTCACGTGAACAAACCAAAAGGGATTTGACAGAAAGATTCAGCTTCATTATTTCCATTAGAGGAAGTATTCACCGTGAACAAACCGAAAGGGGTTTGAAAGAAAGCTTGCACTAACGAAATTAATATATTTCCATAATTCATAGTCACATTTTCCAATTCGATATTTTAGCATGGAAAGCTTGCACTGCAGACGAAATTAATACGAAATTAATAGCCTTCTTTGTTGCTGAGGTTCCAACCATGTTTTTGTATACCACGTTAGTAATCTGCACATTCACGAGCAAAGTCAATATTAACAACAAAACTACAAAAGCTAAAAGCCAATCTTAACAACGAAGTATGTTACATAACTTAGAAATAAGCTACGAAAAATCAGTGGTCATATGATGCTTCAAGTGTCCTATGTGAAAAAAAAAATTATCTGCACTAAAATAGAAATAAAGGAAGCTCTTGAGATAGCTGTAGAATGATGAGCACCTGAGCAGTACAACGTGGGAAATAATATCGGTCAACGAGGATTGTATATCCCACATTGTTCATTCGTACGTTCTCAAATGTTAAGCCCTTGGCGAAGCCCTTTTCTCCTTTCCATGTTTTGATTCTAACTCAATTCCCAGTACCGGAGAAAGAAACTCCATTTACAGTGACATTGACTCCATTACGAGAAGGATATTTCCCAAGGATCCCCACACTGCATACTAATAACAATGGCTGCCATTTGTAATTGTGTACATGGAATATTGCTGCTGAAATTACAATGGGGAGCATGCAATATATAAGTAAGTACGGGGAAGCATTCCTTGGGTCCAGTATGGAAGAGAGACATGCTAATAACTGTATTGAGACCTGAGTAGCTAGTGCTTAAGCTAGAAACTATTCTTATCTCTCTGGAAATTTTTAATGGCAGCCTTGAAGTTCATAGCGTTGAACCAACAGATGCTATTCCCATCTAGAAAGCAGAAAGCGTAATATATAAGAGATGACACATAGCAAGCTATAAAACTGCAACGCCTAAAAATATGTTAAAATACTGCAATCTGGATCAAATGGCGAGGAGGGAAACGGTAGAAGGAGTAGACGACGATGACACTGCAGCATTGATAGGTATCTTTTTCTGCGTGTTTGAATTTTCTCAACTTGTTCCTGCATCATGTTGTTTCTTATCTTCAACTTGTTCCTGCAGTAGCTCCCATTTCTTCTACCTGGATTTGAATGTGAGCTGGAGCATTCTCTTCATGAACTGTGCATGGAGTGGTGGCTCGACACTTCTGCCTGTGCGCCCCCCTTCCTCCCCTTATGCTTCTTCCACGCTGACGAGGGCCCATAGCTGGTAGGATCAGTGAGGGTCGCAACCAAGCAATGCTAATTTGTTTCAGACCAAATGAAGAATACCATTGCCCCTAGTCGTTTCCCAATTTAATCTCAGATAGCCAGGAGAGATGTAGCCTAGCTTCATCATCGATCCTTCGTACATATTGGGTGAGCCAGATAAAATACACTGCTTAAGTTTTAAACTCCTAAGTATGAAACACTCAAATGCATATACGAAAAAATGGCCAGATAAAATACCGTAGAACCGCGTTTGCAGTTTGCACTGCACAACAGTGCAATGTATTCGAGTCAGTGTAAGTATGTGCTATCCAAATCGGCAATATACTTACCCACCGCACAGGGAATCTCCTGGTATCTTACAAGCTATTATCAACACTCTATGAACAATCAACACTAAACAGAAGCCACAGTTGTGCATCCGTTCTGAGCTTGGCTCAATCACGGCTGCTCCTTTGGCCAATATTTTCAAAAGAAAGCCGGGCGCATAACAAAAACACAATCGCGGGCTGTGACTTACCCGCTCGGGTTTTTGCCGTCGGAATAGGCAGCCATTACAGACTGAACAATGGCCCCAAATTCGACCATGGCGGGTCACAAATTCAATATCCCAATCTTAGCTTGGCGAGCGGGTTTAAAATTTCAAATTTGAATTAAACATGCCATTAATGCTGACCGCATAGTTTTTTAGTGGGCCCATTCAGATGGGGTTCCGTAGGATTGTGGTCATGAGCAGGGCATTGAGCATGGCCATGGCCCATGGGCATCCGCAATGGCATGGACGACTACCCCAACAGATAAGTACCAGAAATTTCTCGCCGTGAAATATCATACGCACGGAGTTACGGAGCATTAAGGCTATGTCAGAGCCCCCGCAGCAGCATTAAACACTCTGCTGCGGGGTCGATATTGCTTGCCATGGACGTATCCTAACTTTTTCCTCCCACATTGTCAACAAGAAGACTTTTTAACCACGTTGAATAAAATAATAGAATATCATAAAAATGTTATGATGCATTTCTGTCATAACATTTTGGCATTTCAGAACATTTCTCTATGAGCACGGGATTGAATCGATAGGACAAGGATTTCTGGGCAGATTATTTGGACAACTCCATATGTAATATGGCATTTAGTTATATTTATATTAAAATTATATATTTTAAAGAAATTTTCGAACTCTAAATTTAAATTATTGAAATTACTATATTTTATATGATTGGAATTGAATTGAAATTCTTACCGTTAAATTAGTTAACAATAAAACTTTGTTTTTAGTGATTTTTTTTTAATCTAGTTGAAATTGTAAATATATTTTGTTGTTTTTAAGAAGGATATTGAATATAGTTCTACAATAAAAATATAATTTGAACAATAAAAATTAACAACCAAAGTTTCGGCACCAAATTTTATAAAAAATAACAAAAAAATCCAAAACATAAAAAATTCACAAACTCCTTAAAAAACTAACACCCAATTCTATAAAGTAACTAAAAAAATCCCAAAATCTTAATCATGGAAAGATTCACCAACTCCTTAAAAAAAAAGTCATTATAGATAATATAGGGAGCTGACTAAACATTATATATGGAGCTGACTATGTAACTTTATATAGGCTGAATGGGCAGCCTCAAATCTTAAATGCGTAGATCATTTACTGTTTTAATATGCCATTCACGACTCCATATAAAAGTATGGATGTATTTAATGTCTTCAGGACTTGAATCTGAACAGTACGACTGCTTTACTCAAACACTAATGTGCTGGTAGAGCAATTAAATTTGCATTTCAAAATGGTTTTGCTATTTTATCTCTTTTAAATGTAACATATCATTCATAATTCCGGGCAAGACAAGCCACTTTCACACGTAAAAGTGACTTGACCGTTCGTTGTATGTTTGTTTGGTTGATGAAAATGGAGTACTATGAATCTATTGAATTGTTTATGAAAATTTGAATTTCTCAATCACCATTTTCGTTGGTTTGAGCGGATGAAAAATAAGATTTCTCAATCACCATCACCATTCTCGTTGGATCCATTTCTTTTTCTTTCGGAGACGAAAAATTGGAATTCTCAATCACTATTTTTGTTTAGTTGGACTTATTTAATTACGCTTACTTATTTATTTCAAAATAAGATGATGGATTCACAAAAATTTCAATAAAATTATATTATTTACTAACAAGATTAAAGAAAAAATAATATTCTTTCTGGTGTTTGTTAAAAAATTAATGTCTCAGGTTTAATACAGTAATGTACTTGCAAGCTATTAAGCTATTAGAATCTAGGAAAAATACTAAGTAAAAAATGGAAAATCACTATCTATGTTAGTGATTATATCTTAGTGAAGTTATCCTCACAACTAAGTTGCCCCCAAAGAAGAATAAACAATGAGTTAGTTCCTTAAAATGTGCAAGTTGGCCTCAACAAATGTGGAGAGGTTAACCACTTGATTCTAGTATAAATAAAGATGACACTTTATTCATTTCTTAATCAATCAAGTTCATTCAAGTAAGGAAGAAGTTCGAGGGTTGTAGAATACTCTTTTTTGGGTTCTCTTTTTGGTTTAATCGTATATGTGATCTCTCTTGATATAGATCACTTTTGTATCTAATTGTATTTATATTTTGGATTGAAAAAATTGAAAAAAGTTATTTGATTTTTTTTTATTCAAAATTTGTGTTTTTATTTTGTTTCTGTTCATGGTTATTCTGTAAATAATCTTGATTTAATCAACTGCAAATAAAAAAATGAAAATAATTAAATCTTACCAAAAACCATACTACACAGAAGCATACAATATTTTTTATTTTATTATATTTTAAATGTTCTATAGATACTTGAAAAAAAATATGTTTCTAAAAGGAAGGAAGTTGACAAATTGAAAATATTGAAAAAAAATTTGATAATATATGATAGATTATATACAATATTAATATTTTCTATTTTTATAATATTTATTATGTTTAATGGAGAATACTTAGAAAAATATGTTTCAGAAGTTGATAAATTGAAAACATTTACATTGAAAATTCAAAAATTAAACAAATTAAAAACATTAAAAATATGAATAAAACTTAACACATTAAAAATAAATCCAGACCAGGTAACTTAAATTAAAGCAAAAAATTAGCACAATGAAAATAAATTCAGACTAAGATACTTAAATTAAAGCAAATTGAAAACATTGAAAACATGACTTAAAGTTGATCATTGAAAATAAATTCATGTTAGGTGACTTAAATTAAGAAAAATTAAAAACATTAAAAATATGAATAAAAGTTGTCACATTGAAAATAAATTCATATTAAGTGACTTCAATTATTCCTATTTTTGTCTTTTTACCTTGGAGGACCTAATCCTATTCATTTTTTCCTCCCACATTATCAACTCTAAAATGGCAATATCATATAAAACCTTTATAGCAAAAAACTGCTCCGTTTATACGCATATATATTGATGACGTTAGGACAGTTTCATGTGGTACTTTCAACATTTTAACCACGATGAATATATGATTATGGTATAATAGATATGTTAACAATGCATATTATCTCATACACCTATCAGCAATGGCAGTCTTAGGCTCTCTATATATAGAGCCAAGCCGCTTGTGTCCATTCATCACAGAAATTGTATCGCAGAGGGTAGATTTATCATAAACAAATAGAGAGCTGAAGTTATGGTTCAGAATTGTGAATATGTTTCCACCAATTTGAAGAATGAATCTTTCATCCATAATTGTGAAAAATAAGTTCAGTATATTATATTATAAGTATTCAAGGGAGGATGTAGGGGATGTAGTGTTTAGTAAATTAGAGGTATTCTTTAATATCCCATGAATGAATGTGCTATGGCATAGTCCATTACCTTGGTTACATTTACTAATGCGTTTCCTTCATTATTCTTTCAGAACTATTTATTCATTTGCTATGTGGCCATTTTCTTTTATTATCCATATCTTATGGTTCTTATTGATATGCAAGGCTCCATGTGGTGCATATGTATGTGACATAGGTGTTGAAGGATTTTTATCGGTGAGAAACATGTGGCATAGGTGTAGAAGAGGAGGTTTGATATAGTTGATAAACATTAAATCTCAAACTAATGCTAGCAAAATGAAGCAGGGGGATCATGGCCTAGGCGAAACAGTCGAAGTCGATCGACAAAAGAAGGTCGACCAGGGGGATTGCTGACGACCACTGGTACGAGAGAGATTGGCAGTCGAAGCCATGTTGTAACGTACCCACCCGTGGACCCAATTCAAGGAAGGGAACATGATACCAATTTGTGGGGCTTTTCATCAAAATCAGTCCATTATTAGATTCACAGCAGTTAAATAAATGTATGCAGATGCAAATCAACAAATATGCACAGTAGAATTAAAAACTCATCCACACACACATCATATGCATACAACATATAGAAAACAATCATCAATTTAAACATTGCATAAGTAAATACATAGACAGAAAAACACTTATCTTCATTGTGTAATTGTCCCAAACAACTAGCTATGTCGCTGCAACGTTCCACCCAATCGTAGGCCAGTTGTGTTCATCAATTGTCTCAACACAATGGCCACCCCCGACCTGGGCATAATTATTACAAGGAAGAGGGGACATTCATACTCATACACAGCCCAATATTCACTGCATCTAAGCCAATCTAGTCCACAGCTGGGTTTATCAGGCTAAATATGAACCTTGGATGCTTTCCCTCAAGTTCAAGCCCAAAACAATGGATACCCATATAAACCCCAACCTTCTCTTACACACAGCAACTCAAAAACTGGGCATGGATACACATTTCCAGCAATGGGATTTTACAAACAAGATGGCCATGGGTTTTCCCCAAATCATGGCTCACCAAATGAACTGTAAAAAGGGAGAATCGTCCCCAGGGAGAAACCCAATTGCTTCCACAGATTATGGGCGTTTCAAATGGCCAAAATGGCCTCATTGCAACCCCAAATCAATTTGTCCTCTTCCCCATTGGTTAACCAAAACAAAAACGCTCTTACTGGCTTGAAAGATGATGGAGAACACAGGAAATCCACGGAGAAAAATGCCCAAGTAGCAAAAACTCATGGGAGAGCAAAGTTGCTTCATGGGTAATGGATTGGGGAGCAATTCATGGCTGTTTTTTTTTCCCAAGAAGCAAAAAACGATTTTCTATGAAGGGTGGCTCGCCCTTACTCAAATTTGGACAGCCATACTTCTCATTCCCCAAGGCATTAACTACCTCAACCAATTCTTGAGAGAATGAATGATTGGGTACAAAAGTCAACATGGGTAGTTGAGGGTTTGATGGGTTATCTCATTGACACTTGGATTGACTTGATTGTCTCCAAGGGTTTGAATATTTCCCTCCCAATTCCTTGTAAAATCATGCCCCCATCTCTTGTTGCATTGCATAGCTAGTTGTGGGTATTTTATTAAAATGCATATTTACATAATATTCGCAAATTCCACTGTGCCTGGCTAGCATGTAAACCACGATTTTATAACAATATTACATCATTTATAATTTTATTGCAATAGGGTCAAGATGGGAATGTTACAGATGTAGTCGAGCAAGAAGCTGTCGAAGTAGGGTCGACAAGAGAGGAAGTCGAAGGAGTGGAAAGTTGAATGCCAACAACGAAAAAAGTGGCAAAGGACAAGCGAGGGGGATGGGTCGGAGTGGAAACCATGGATAATAAGTAAATCCGACAAGTTACGTTGAGGAATGACAAAGCACAGAATGGTCGACATGTCAAAGAGGACAGTGATAAGACCGACAACTATAGCAAAGCCAAAGAGGTGCGGAATTCAAGGCAACATACCTGTAGCCATTGCGGGTTGTTTAGGAAGTTAATGGTAGTTAATAAAGTGGTTGAGACCAAGCCAGGTGTCGCCACAGGATGAGGTTGTGCAGGACGGCAAGGGGGAGCTGAAAACTACAAGATCTGTCATGTCAAAAGTCGAGCGGCGGAAAGAGAAGGACATCTTGGGGAAGCCAGCCGAAGTGGACCTCGAGAACAACATCAGAGCAAAGTAGAAGACTGGTGCGAAGGAACAGAGGAGGGAATCACCAATCATTCTTTCGTTCGACAAAGGAAAGGAAGAAGGAGAGGATCATACATAGAGAGAAAAAAATATTTACTTCTGTATATTGTAACACGCTGAGGCCGGCTTATTTATTAGTTTGCGTGTAACTTTGTAATTGATTCAAGTAATAGAAGCCAACTTATTTTCATTTTGAGTTCACATCTAGTATTTGTGAGCACTTTTGTTTTTGTTGTGTGTTATATTTAAGCAAGAGGGTCTGACCAACTCGCCCTTATGTCAGGTGGTATAAGAGCAGCAGAATCTTGTGAACGGGAAGAGCCTACGAGTGCGTGAACAACTCCAACTTCGGTTGGGTAGAGTTGTGCACGAGTAGTGAGAGTCCTGTTGTGATTGGACAAGAGGATATTTCAGTTGCAGTTGAAAGAATGGCACAAATAGGTGTAAATGTCTGTGGTGTAGGACGAAGAGCGCAAGGCACAAGAGTTACAGTTGATTGCGAAATGTTCGACGAGTGCATGCGAACAATGAGAAGTTTTACCAATGAGGTTGCATCGATCAAAGAAATCCAGAGACGTGGATGCATTCCCGATGCACTTGACCATAGTGACGAAGAAGTCGAGGAAGTGGAAGCTCGAGAAGTAGTGGAAGAAGAACTAGAAGATAGATTGATCAAGCTACTGACAGAGATGAGGGGTAAGACAAAGATGGATGTGCGTACCTACTCAAGAAGTTTGGATCCATAAGACTTGATAGACTGGTTCAAAGAGATGGATAAATACTTCAACATAGAGCATATAGAGGATCCTAAAAGGGTTAAAACTGCATGTCTGAGGTTGAAGGGTCATGCCTAATTATGGTGGGACAATGTACAGGCTTATAGAGTCAAGAAAGGCAAGGAGAGAATCGAGTCTTGGGACAGAATGGTTTCCAAGATAAAAGGGAAGTTCCTTCCTAGTGACTATATGATTTCCTTATTTAGGAAGTTATAAAACTTTCAACAGAAAGAGATGACCGTGAAGGAATACATGGACGAGTTCTACAATCTGTCGATAAGATCCAGTCAAACCGTTGAAAAAACAATAGTCACTAGATATGTGAATGGATTGAAATATGTTATATAGGACGAGTTGATCCTGTCGAGGTTCAAAGCTGTTGGTGAAGCCTATTAGTTAGCTCTGAAGGTAGAAGAAAAGTTGTTGAGGAGAATCACATCGACTAGAGGAAGGATGATTGGTCGAGGTACGGAGACTGTTTCCGCGATTCAACATCTGACAGTGTTGAAGATGGTAGAGGAAAAGGTCGAAACATGACGGCCAGGAGAACGTTGGTCCAGGACAACCAACGTGAAGAGGAGGAGTTGGCACAATGAAAGGATATCTTTCGGACTAAAGTGTTGATTGCCGAACGGTACCACAAGACCATTGTCGATGGTGGTAGTATAGAGAATTTAGTGTCGATGGAGGTCATCGACAAGTTGGGGTTGAGATGTCAACAACACCCAAATCCATACAAGATATCTTGGTTACAGAGAGGACATCGTGTGAAGGTAACTAAATAGTGCATGATCAACTTTAATGTTGGGAAACTTGAATACATTGTACTGTGCGACGTAATCCCAATGGACGCTTGTCATCTATTGTTAGGGAGGCCATGTCAATATGATTGGAAGGTGATCTATGATGGTTGAGCCAAAACAGTCATAGTGTCAAAAAATGGCACGCGGAGGACGCTGAATCCAAAGTAGGAGGATCACACCGACTGCAAACAAGGTGAAAGCAACTATTGGGAGAAACGACTGCTGATGTGCTCAATGAAGGAATTCCTAGTAGAGGAAGAGAAATAGTCGGGATGTTTCTCCATCATTCTGAAAGGACCATGTGTCTAAAGGTCGACAACGGAGAGACTTTCGGTCGAAGTCGAAGAAATGTTCTGTCAGAAGTATAGATCTATCTAAACTAGCTTACCTATCTAAGCATCAATAACATATCAACATAAATAAGAATAAAAAGAGAACAAGGAAAAGAATACACCATATATACGTGGTTCACCCAATTGGGCTACGTCCACGGGAAGGTTGTCTTCTATTATCTCTAGAAATCTCCTTCAACCTTACAAGAGTAATGCCAATAACTCCAATACAATATAGAAATATCATCAATATATGATCCACAATGTATGATCCACAAAGGATGAATGGATAAAGGTGAAAGACTCCCTTGAATCTATTATATACCAAGAGATGAGGAGGATTTACTCTCACATATTACATGTGAGATAATATAATTCTCCAGAATAACATCTCTTTATATACTAATGAATATAAAGAGTATCTTTTACCATAATGAATATGGGATATAATGTATTACTCTTTTACATAAGATTGTGGATATCTTCCGACATAATACAAAGACATTATTACCTTAAAAGGAATATAAAATATTCCAACACTGCCGCTTAATAATGGCTGGGAGAAAAGACTACTAACAAAGGAAGGAAGGAGTCATTACTGCTCCCCCTTGATGACAACTTCAAGAAGAACTAAAGTTGCAAAAACAAAATTTGATGGAATTTGATGAAGAACAACCACTTCTCACTAAACCATGAAATTACACACAAACCAGGTTGTACGATGAAATACCAACAACATTCCCGGATCTAAAGAGAATCCTTCATGGCTACTAGATCCAACAGATGCTGAGAACATGTGACGCAATCCAATAGCAAGGTTCCCAGATCTAAAGAGAATTCGTCATGGCGACTATATCCACAAGATGCCTAAATCACCACAAGAATCATCACAACCATAACTGATAGCTGAAGAACTATGATATAACATCCACACCAGTGTACAGATACCTTCTGACGAATGATACAACAAAACATGTGGCTAAGAACACCACAACAGTGTACAAAAATACCCAAATGGCCAATACACATGTAGAGAGCAGACATTCTTCCAATCAAGGTGCAATAGAAATATCTGTAGAAGACCTCAAACATCGAAGGAACGAGACCTCAATGATTGACACATCGAAAATGATATCATACAAATGAAAATCATGACTTTAACAGTAGAAGATAGTGCTTGATTATTTATGGAATAAGGTTATAACAAAGATCAAAGATTAAAAAGCTCAGGAAGGAACTTATCTACACAAGAAATTCCAAGATTAAAGCATATAAAGATCATAAAATAAAATTACTCGTACATAAATGAAAATTCTCATACACCAAAGGTTAGAAAACATCTATAAAAAGAATGGAAACATAATATGATCAAATAAAAGATTAACTTGCTCATTAAGGAAAATGAAGTTACTTTTACACATTAAGTATCAGCCACAACATATAAATAGTGAACCCAATATTTCACTTAAATATATGAAAATTTAGTCATCAAGAAACTAATGTTAAGCATAGGTGCATTTCTTATTAGTATGATGTTAATATGGAAGGGATGAATGCCCTGAAAATGTCAATGCTTCCATATATGAACGTTAGAGACAAGAAACACATGTCAATGCTTCCATATAGGAACATTAGAGACAAGTAAGAACAAGATAACCTCTGCAATCATAAGAATAGAAATCCCATTGCAACAAGAACAAGGTGCTCATGATAAACATTTCAAGATTACAAGATTGCTCAAAGCCATATAAATATTGAGTAAAAGATGATCGAAATAAACATGACATGATATATATGAAAATAAATCAAAATGTTTAATATGATCAACATATAACAAATTATGATCAACTCATGATATAACTTAGAAAAAATAAATTATGAAATGACAAGTCACTAATGGTCTTAATCATGGGTTCATTTCTTGTTAACACTATGTAAATATGCAAGAGATGAGATGCCCTGGAAATGTCAATGCTTCCATATGGAATTTTAGAGACAAATAACACGGGAACTAGATACAATCTCTGCAATAACTGAAAAATAAACTATATCCCAATTAAAGAACTTATGACAAGCCAAAAAATATGATATCACATATATTCAAAAAAATTGATTTTACTCAAGAAACTAATTAGAAAGAGCATATAATGATCATAAAGATATTACTTATAAAACAATGAAATTGCTTTTACACAGAGATCAGCAATAACACATAAATAAAGCAAATAATGATCACAAGATAACCCATATGAGATTGTTCTTATAAAATTGTTGTTATAAACATGACATGATTAGAAATCAACATGATTAAATATGATAAAAAAAGAACAAATTAGTTATTAAGTATCTTGTTAAAAGTATTAAGAATTATATGGTTTATAGCTCTATCATCATGACAAAATACTAGAGATCCATGCCCTTAAAAGATGCCAATGTTTTCATATAGAAATGTGAGACAAATATACCAAGGAAAAGAAATAATATCTTAATAAACATGACATAAGCAAAACCTAAATGCAAAAGATGAATAACAGAAAACTTAAATACTTTACCGTACTGATCAGGATCTGCAAAAAACACAGTTAGAAAACAGTAAAGGAAACAATTTTTTACTTACGACCCTTTTGATTGAGTGCCCATACTTGCCCAGACTTCTATTCTGTTAGTGCAAGTGGACGCAGAACAACTTCTCTAATTCCAAAAACATGTTATAATAAAAACAAAGAGAAATATTGACCGAGTTATGGTCACTCGCGGGTCTGCCAATAGGAAACTAGAGAATAAAAACTGATACTCGTGGGTTCTATATGGCCAAAGTCATGGTTACTTGTAGGTTGACAATAGAGTCAACCGCGGGTTCGTGGGTTGCAGTTTAATGGAGTCACAACTACTCGTGGGTATCTGTCCAGTGAAGGAGCAGTTTTGCTGAAGCACTCGCGGGTCTCTGCACAGTAGGGTAGCGAGTAAACTTAAGAAAGTGCGAGTTCAACAATAGAGAAGATGCGAATATGCCATAGCAAATGCTGGTCTGTAGTGTACTCACGGGTTTGCAGTAGGGAAAGTCGTGGTTAACCGCAGGTCTCTGCGAAGAAAAGTCGCAAGTGTCCAATTTAAGTCCGAAAACAATGTCGAATTTTCCGAACACGGAAATCTACACAAAGTCTACCAAACTTGGATGAAAATTGCCGTTTAGACAACCAAAAGATAGATCTCCTTGAGGAGAATAAAAAAATCATATGGATCTACAAAAAAAACATCAAGAAACCCTTAAAAAAATTCTGCAAAAATCTACACAACAAGGTTAGGGTTAGAAATTAAAAAACTGCTGAAATATGCCCAGATCTGAAGGGAAGCCTAATGGCTACTAGATAGAAAGCAAATCTACAAGAAATAAACAATGCCCAGATGATAAAATATTGTTTGAAAGCAATAAAAGGTACTAGATCATAGCAACAAGATCTGATACCATGTCATTAGTATAGATCTAGCTAAACTAGATTACATATCTAAGCATCAATAGCATATCAACATAAATAAGAACAAAAAGAGAACAAGGAAAAGAATACACTAGATATACGTGGTTCACCCAATTGGGCTACATCCATGGCAAGGTTGTCTTCTATTATCTTCAGAAATCTCCTTCAACTTTACAAGATCAATGCCAATAACCACAATACAATATAGAAAGATCATCAATATATGATCCACAAAGGATGAATGGATAAAGGTGAAAGACTCCCTTGACTCTATTATATACCAAGTGATGAGGAGGAATTACTCTGACATATTATATGTGGGATAATATAATTCTCTATAATAACATCTCTTTATATAATAATGAATATCAAGAGTATATTTTACCATAATGAATATGGGATATAATGTATTACTCTTTTACATAAGATTGTGGATATTTTCTGACATAATACAAATACATTATTACCTTCCAAGGAATATAAAATATTCCAACATGCTCGACGAGTTTAAGATCATAACTCATAACGGTCGATGAGGCACGAACGGGATTGCCATCGACAAGGAGCATATCTCATCAGATCGACTTGATTCTAGGATCGAGTTTGCCAAACAAGGCACCACATAGAATGACTCTGAAAGAGGGTCGGGAACTCAGTCGACAAGTCCAAGATTTGTTGGACAAAGGATTGATCAGAGAAAGTCTGAGCCCATGTGCAGTACCATCTGTACTAGCACCGAATAAGGGTGGAGAATGGAGGATGTGTACAGACTCCAGAGCTATCAACAAGATCATGATCAAGTACAGTTTTCCATTTCCAAGGATGGATGACTTGATGGATTTCTTGAGTGGAGCGAGATACTTGACCAAGATCGACGTGAAGAGTGGGTATCACCAGATCAAGGTCAGAGAAGGTGATGAATGGAAGACAACCTTCAAAACGAAGGAAGGTCTGTATGAGTGGTTAGTCATGCCCTTCGAATTGACTAATGCACCTAGTACGTTCATGCTATTGATGAACGAAGTACTGAAGCCATTCTTGGGAAATTTCATCGTAGTGTACCTCGACGATATCTTGATATTCATTCAAACCAAAGCCGAACATTTGGAGCACATTCGACAAGTGTTGCGGAAGTTGCACGAAGAGAAGCTGATGGTGAACCTACAGAAGGGATTCTTCACGAAGGAAGAACTGGTGTACTTGGGATTCGTAATCTCGGGTAAAGGGTTAGTGATGGAGCCAAAAAAGGTGAAGGCTATATTGGAGTGGCTAAAACCGACAAGCATGACATGAGAGCGGATTTTCCATGGACTTTCTAGTTTCTACCAGAAGTTCATCAGAGGATTCAGTTGAATATGTGCACTGTTGATAGAGTGCATGAAGAAACGGGAGTTCAAATGGACGAAAGCTTCCCAGAAGGCCTTCGACAAGTTCAGTGACGAAGAGCCTAGTGTTAGCTCTCCCATATTTTGACAATTTGTTCCAATTCAATTGTGATGCGAGTGGAATGAAAATTGGCGCAATGTTGAACTAGGAGGGCCCACCAATTTCATTCTTCAGCGAAAAGTTGGATGAAGTGAAGAAGAAATATTCGATCTACAACCAAGAGTTCTATGTTGTTTTCCAAGCACTAAAGAAGTGGAGGCATTATTTGCTTCCCAAGGAATTTGTGTTATAGACAAACCACCAAGCACTGAGGTATTTGAATACTCAGTCGAATTTGAAGCAACGACACATGAAGTGGGTTGAATTTTTTCAGGGATATACCTTCATGTTGCGACAGAAGTTTGGGAAGTCGAACAAGGTGACTGACATGTTGAGTAGAAGAGTTGCATTGCTGAACATGATAACAGTTCATGCGACAAGTATAGAGTTGGTGAAGACAAAGTATGAGATTGAAGAGGATTTTGCAAAAGCATGGAAGGCTAGTCATGAACCATGCAGTGTCGACAGAACTCCATACTTGGATTATTTTATCCAAGAAGGATACCTATTCAAGGGAAAACAGTTATGTATTCTCACGGGATCCGTAAGAGAGAACCTAATCCGAGAACTGCATAATGGTGGATTAGTAGGTCATTTTGGCATCGACAAGACCAAGGCACTGGTCTAAGAAAAGTATGATTGGCTAGGGATGACGACAGATGTTGGTAGATGGGTAGGACAATGTCGAATTTTCCAATTGGAGAAGGGGTGAAATCAAAATATGGGTCTATATGCACCATTACCAATACTAAATACCCCATGGGAGCATCTGAGCATGGAATTTGTGCTAGCATTGCCGAAGACGCAGCAAGGAAATGACTCAATATTTCTGATAGTTGACAGATTTTCGAAAATGACACACTTTATTCTGTGTTGGAAGACAAGTGACGCCACAAGCATTGATGTACTATTCTTTAAGGAGATAGTCAGATTGCATGGGTTTCCAAAGAGTATAACATAGGACAGGGATAGCAAGTTTATGGGTCATTTCTGGAGAACCCGGTGGAAGAAGTTGGACACAAAGTTGCAGTTTAGCTCAGCATACCATCCACAGACTGATGGATAGACCGAGGTGGTAAAATTTTTTTTGGGAAATCCTATGAGATGTTTGGTTGCTGATAGACCCAAGCAGTGGGAGAATGTGTTGGCGCAAACATAATTTGCATATAACAATTCTGTGAATCAATCGATAGGTATGAGCCCATTCTAGATTGTTCAAGGTCAAAGCCCACATGGTGTGGTGGATTTGGTTATGATACCGAGAGAGATCAGAAAGAACCCTGGTGCAGAAACATTTGCGGAGCATATGAAATAAGTACATGAATATGTACGGAAGCACATTGAAAAGAGCAACACGGCATACAAGTTTAGAGCCGACAGGAAGAAGAGGCTACATTCGTTTAGTGAGGGAGAATTAGTCTATGCGCCCTTGAGGAAAGAGAGGTTCCATACAAGAACATACAACAAGTTGAATTTGAAGAAGATTGGACCATGTAAGATCCTGAAGAAGATTTCGAACAATGCTTATGTGTTGGAGCTGCCGAAGGAATTGAACATTTCTCCTATGTTCAATGTCTCAGATCTATAAAAGTATGAAGAAGGTTCAACAAGCAGCAACACGGAAGTGTCGAATATCGATTGGACATGAAAAATTCCAGGTCGACACAAAGAGGAGATCGCCGAAGTAGTGGATGAATGTGAATTCGGATGCACGAGGAGTTTGCGGAAGAAAGCATATTTAATCCGATGGAAGGATGATGAATCAAATGAGACAACATGGAGTTTAGAAGAGGAATAGCCGATACTGATGGAGCAGTCAAGTTCTTTTTCACCCGAGAAGGCTGATGTAGGGGAATTAGGGCCTAGGCGAAACAGTTGAAGTTGATCGACAGAAGAAGGTCGACTAGGGGGATTTTCGATGACCACTGGTGTGAGAGAGATTGGAAGTCGAAGACATGTAGTCGAGGAGGAAGCTGTCGAAGTAGGGTCGACATGAGCAGAAGTCGAAGGATTCGAAAGTTGAATGCCGACACTGACAAAAGCGGCAAAGGCCAAGTGAGGGGATGGGCCAGACTAGCAACCGTGGAGACTAAGTAAAGCCGAAAAACATCGAGAACTGACAAAGAACATAATGGTTGACATGTAAAATAGGACATTGATAAGACCAACAACTGTAGCAAAGTCAGAGAGATGCGGAATTCAAAGAAACATATATGCAGCCTCTGTGGGTTGTTGAGGAAGTTAATGGAAGTTAAGAAAGTGGTTGAGACCAAGCCAGGTGTCTCCATAGGATTATTTTGTGTAGGACGGCCAGGGGGCGCTGACAACTGCAGGATCCGTCAGGTCAGAAGTCGAGCGGCGAATAGAGAAGGACCTCTCAGGGAATCCAGCCGGAGTAGACATCAGGAAAAGCAACAGAGTAGAGTATAAGACCGGTGCGAAGGAATAGAGGAGGGGATCATCAATCATTCTTTCATTTAACAAAGGAAAGGAAGAAGGAGAGGATCACACATAGAGAGAAACATACTGAGAGAAACAAATATTTACTTCTGTATATTGTAACTGGATGAGGCTGACTTGTTTATTAGTTTAAACATATAAATTTGTAATTGATTCAAGTAATAGAAGCCAACTTCTTGGAATTTCGAGTTCACATCTAGTCTTTGTGAGCACTTGTGTGTTTGCTATGTGTTATAGTTAAGCAAAAGGGTTCGACCGACCCATTCTTGCATCACAAAATAATGCTAGCATTAACCTATATTCTCAGATACTCCTGAATATGTAACTAATGATTATATAGTATTTCACAACCAAAGCATAGGAATGCAATGAGCTGCTTTGAGTTTGTCTTGGGATGAGTCCAGAATATGTTGAATTTGTTGTTTGGTGGAAAAAACAACTTTCATCGTATGATGCATTGGGTAAAATAATTTAGAACGAAAAATTAGGATTAAATGCTTTGAGTTGCATGTTGTTTTAATGGAAAAAAATACAAGTTTATTGCAAGAGTCCCTCCAACCTTTGACGAGACTAATATGGTAAGGACAACTATTAATAAGCTCTTTTGACCTATGACCTATGGTTAGGTCATAATATAGAAATGAATTTTTGTCTAAAGCAAAGAACGTGGTTACCTATCTATAATCACATGCCAAATATAATTATTTTATTGAAATAACTTATCGATAACTATCCATTCAAAGTGTTTTTTTATTTGTAATGAAGGATGATGTTTTGAACAAGCCCTTATTCATAAACATAGATAGGAATATTCATAAGCATGGATAGGAATCACTAGGAGAGACATTCACTTTTTACAAGAAAATAGGAAACTTATAATTGGTCTAAGATGATAACATTTATATACTCATTGTAGCATGACAATGAGAACATTAATAGGATAATGGAATTGAGTTGTGGATATGCATTTATGTTTATATGGAAAGAATACAATGTAAATTGGTTTTATTAAATTAAGTTCAATTAAAGAAGACATTGTCCATTCAAAAAATATGTGAGGAAATTTTAATTGATAACTTCGAAAGTATAGTGTTACAAGTCTTTGATAATGCACATTAAAAATGTCAAAATTGAATGCAAGGTGTATATAATTCAAAGATAATATCCCATTACAACTAGAAGAATAATTAACTTATAATTAGAAGAATAATTAACTTATAATTAAAAAGATACAATGAAAAAGATAGTATCCCACTACACCTCCAAGAATAGTTAACCTATAATTAAAAATACACTACAACGAGAAGAATAATTAACCTATAATTAAAAAGATACAATGGAAAAGATAGTATCCCACTACACCTAGAAGAATAGTTAACCTATAAGTAAAAAGACACAATGGAAATGTAATTATAGAGGGAGGCATATTTTAAGAAAATAAAGAAGGTTTTGAAGCATTGATCATAAAATGTTACCAAGGGACAAATATTTTAAAAAAAGGATGAAGGGTTTAAAGTATTGGTCATAAAAGGTCATAAATATATATTTGATTGATAAAAACATTCGAAGTAGTTAAATTATGGAGAAAGGGCAAATGATGAGCTTGGAAGTTTTCTAATCATGATAATTATATTTTTAATAATTAATTTGGAAAAATGCTATTAACATAAAAAAATAATAACTAAATATTGTATATAAAAAATTAAATTAAAAATTGAAAATATAAATTAATTAAATTGAAAATGATGTAAATAAATCATTATAATATATATATAATTTAGTACTAATAATTAATCCTAAAAACATGATTGAAAGATTATGGAATTGTCATGCTGAAATAATGACAATGAAGCTAATTGGATAAGTTATCGACATATCTCTTAAATGAGTAACCCTTTCTTGCATTTTTGTTGAATTACGGAATTTTCCCGTGGATGAAAACCTCTCTTCCTTAAAGATATCCACGACTAAACTAAAATCAAGGATGGTGATTAATGGTGGTCAATAAGGATCGTGGGGATGACTTATATAAATTGTATGTTGAGTTTGAACTTTAATTTGTCAAGAAAGCTTTATGCATAATCATGGTGTGATTTTAGGTTTATTGATTTAAAAGGGAAAAGGAAGATATAGTATAGAGTAGTCCAGAATTATGATCTTAAATTTAATTTGAAGGTTTAAAAAAGTAAAATAAAATTTTTGGTTTAATTATTGTTTATATTAAGATTAAGTGAATTAATTTTTTTAAGAATAAATTATGATAATTATATATAATTGACAAATTATCAAAATTTAATTATTTTTGTATAAGTTAAATAAACACAATATAAAAATTAATATCCAATCTCTTTACATTCTTCTATTAAGTATAATGATCTTTGAAGTAAGTTAAAGGAATTATGCAAATGACATGGAGTGAGTTAAGAAAAAGAATGACATTAAAACATTGAGTAATGATAAACTTATATACAAACCAATAAAAATATTTTAATTATAATCTTTAATTCTAGTGAAAATAATCATATTATATGATATATAAATATACAAAGTGTATCATAAATTCACATACCATATTTCTTTTTCTGGAATATTATGATATTTACTCACATAGATAATAGTTTTAAAAAATTATGTTTCTAGAACGAAGTTGACAAATTGAATACGTCGGAAAAAATATCAAAAAGTTGACACATTCGAAAAATTATTCCTATCTTTGTCTTTTACCCAATAAAGTAATATCCAATAAAGATAGGAAAAATTAGGTGCAAGGTGTATATAATTCAAAGATAATATCCAATAAAGTAAGTTACTAAAATTATTCCTATCTTTGTCTTCTAGCTTGGTTGACCTTGGAAACCGTCCTGAAAGCTCATCACTTTTTGCTCAGACGTTAGCAACTTTAAAATTACAATATCATACAAAACTTCTATGGTAAAATACTGCTCCCTCTGTATGGTTTCATCTGGTACTTCCAACATGTTAACCACGATGAATATATAATTACAATATAATCTAAATCCAAATGTTAAAATCCATCTTTTCTCATACAGCTATCAGCAATGGCAGTCTTAGGTTCTCTCTATATATAGAGCCAAGCCGCTTGTGTCCATTCATCACAGAACTCGCATCGAAGAGGGTAGATTTATCATAAACAGATAGTGAGCTGAAGTTATGGCTCACAATTGCGAACATGTTTCCACCGATTTGAACGGTCAATCTTCCACCGCTCGACGCACTGCCAATCATCACGGAAATGTCTGGGACGACGCTGTCATACAATCTCTCAACTCGCCGTATGGGGTATCACTCTATTTGCTCTTTCTTTCTTTTTAGTGTTCTGTTTCTTGTTAGCATTAACGTATTTATTGAATTGCATTGCACTGTAATCAGGCACCTGTATATCATGAACGCGTTGAGAAGCTTATTAACGAGATCAAGCATTCACTTCTCACTGAAATGGATGATACCAATCTTGACTTAAGCAAACGTCTTGAGATCGTTGACACATTGGAATGCCTTGGAATTGATCGACATTTTCAACACGAAATTAAAACAGCTGCTCTCGATTACGTTTACAGGTTACGTATTTCTACACGCATGAATCAATTCAATTTAGCGTCTATATATAGAATTTCATTTTGTGAGTGGGGGGGGGGTGTTTTTTATTCGTTCGCTTGAAGCTGAGTGATGAGCTGAGCAGATGTTGGAACGAAAGAGGTATCGGCGTGGGATCAAGGGATTCCCTCACTAAAGATCTTAACGCTACAGCTTTAGGATTTCGCGCTCTCCGACTGCATCGATATAACGTATCCTCAGGTGATATATAAACTGCAATTGATTTTCGATTTGATTTTAAGGTACAATATATTCTTTAATATTGTTGAGCAGAACCAAGCGAAATAGTTCAATTTCTCAAAGATTTTTCTTAAATATGTAATGGTGAAAAGATCTATGGCATATTTCCCCAAAATTTTCCTTGGTTTAGTTCGATACTTAAAAATTACTAAGCTTCGAAACAGGAGTGTTGGAGAATTTCAAGGATGAAGACGGGAAGTTCTTCTGCAATTTCAGTGGAGATAAACGAGTGAGAAGCATGTTGTCGTTACTTCGAGCTTCACAGATTTCATTTCCCGGAGAAAAGGTGATGGAAGACGCGAAGGTATTCACGAAAGAATATTTAAACCAAGTTTTAGCTGGAATCGGGAATGTGACGGACGTGGATCAATGCCTTTTAAGAGAGGTAAACACTAGAGACTTTTTGAAGCTCTTCTCGAAAATAAAAAGGGATGATGTAGAATCTCTAGATGATATAAAGAGATCAGGATTTGATTTAATGAATGTTGTATAGGTGAAGTACGCATTGGAGTTTCCTTGGCATTGCAGTGTGCCCAGATGGGAGGCAAGGAGCTTTATTGAACTCTATGCACAAAATCACTCCTGGCTCAAGTAATTGCAGACTTAACTCGTTACTATATTTTATTTTCTATTCAAGCATCAAGAATTGTTATAACCCTTGAGTCTCTTTTCTTTAGGTCGAAAGTCCACCAAAAAATTTTGGAATTAGCCAAATTGGACTTCAATATCCTGCAATGCATACATCAGAAAGAGATACAGTTTATTACAAGGTAGTAATCGATACTTACTATTTCCACACGTTATTACTTAGAGTGTTTTCTTCACACATCGTTTCTTCTCATATATAGAGAGAATATACTTGAATGTATTGAGAATGGGCAGTTCTAATTATCGGTATAAGTTGGAGATTTTGCCATTGGTTATATTAATAAAAAAAACTTCTAAAATCGACCATCTTTCAAGCGCTGAATTTTCAGTTTATAAATAAGTTCTGTTATGATTCTCTTTCAAAAATTAATTATTGATATTAACTATTAATTTTTTATAATAAGTTAATTATAGAGTTTTAATAACTTTTGAATTAATAATTATTGATGAATCAAATTGACCCGTGTAAATAAAAATATTTTAAAAAAACACCCTATACTTAGATCCGGTGGTATTAATTATATTTTGATAATATTAGCGAGGATCTTGATTTAAGATGACCTTCTACAATGATATAATGCTCTGAGTAGGTGGTGGAGGGAGTCAGAAATATCGCAGCTGACTTTCTATCGGAAGCGTCACGTGGAACTTTACTTTTGGGCGCTAACAGGCGTTATGGAGCCCGAATTTTCTCAAAGCAGAATTGCCTTCGCAAAAATAACTACCGTGGGAGCTGTTCTAGATGATCTCTATGATACTCACGGAACGTTGGACGAAGTCAGAACCATCACGGAGGCAGTCAGACGGTGATCGCAAATTGCGAATTGATTTGTTTCTACTTTCCTGCATAATTGCAGCACCATTTATATGAAGATTTTCTTTTGTATGGTTGACTGTGGCATTTTCAGATGGGATCTTTCGTTGATAGAAGACCTTCCAGACAACATAAAAATTGCATTCCAGTTCTTCTTCAATACAGCGAATGAATTAGCTGTTGAAGTCCTGAAAAAGCAAGGGCGGGATATGACTGCCGTATTAAAAGATTGCGTATGTGCTTAGGAAGAAATATGATTTTATGGAGAGATTCGTTTAATTGATTGTTATTAGTTGAACGAATTCATTAACTTAAAAATACCGTTTGTTTATTGTGTAGATATAGTTTTTATTATATATATATATAAGAAGAAGATGGCAACATACCATTAATGTACTTTTACTGGTCACATGTTTAGTGGAAAGGATTTCTTGAGTCTTATCTGCAAGAGGCGGAATGGATAGCAACTGGGCATGTGCCTACTTTTGATGAGTACATCAAGAATGCCCGCGCTAGCTCAGGGATGTGTATTGTAAATTTGATTCCGCTTCTCTTGATGGGTGAGCTTCTCCCGGACAACATTCTGGAGCAAATACATTCTCCATCCAAGATCCAGGAGCTCTCAGAGTTGACGATCAGACTCACCGATGACTTAAGAGATTTCGAGGTATTTAGCATCTATTTAGATTTATTTTAACAGCGTTTAAGCAAGATTAGATGCATAACATTCTATAGAATTACTCACTCACACTTTCTTCATTTGCCTTCAATAATGGCAATGAAGGACGAGAAGGCGCGAGGGGAGATAGCTTCAATTGTGGAGTGTTACATGAAAGACAATCCTGGTTCTACAATGGAAAATGCTTTAAATCACATAAAAGGCATCCTTCATCTTTCCCTTGAGGAATTGAATTGGGAGTTTATAAAAAAGGACAGTGTACCATTGTGTTGTAAGAAGTTCAGTTTCAACATAGCACGAGGCATTCAATTCCTCTACAAATACGGAGACGGCATATCCATTTCTGACAGGGAAGTAAAAGACCAGATATTCAAAATTCTCGTCGACCAAGTTACTATTGAGGAATGAGGAATAGTGATGGCCCAGTTATAAGTAGCTGTGTATGGCCATATATTAAATAAGTTGCGCAGAATGAAAATTAGATAGTTTGTAACAGTGGCTACTGGCTATAGTTTGTCTAAGTTCTGCCAAGTTGCCTACGCACATTGTTGCCTACGCACAGTGTTGGGACGAATTTCCTTATGTTGTTCTGGAATTACATGTTCATGTTTTTTTTGTGTTCACCAATTTTTCAATGTTTTGTATTTTATAATTTATACTGTCGTCTTTATTTATGATTGTAATTATGATTTTTTTATAGCTTGGATGCGGATAACAGTTTAAATTAAAATGACTAGGATTGTTTTTATTACCATAATCTTAAAGTTGATTGTTTAATATTGATTTTATTTTATATAATTATAAAAAAATAATAAAATGTTAATTATATGGTTTTAATATTTTGATTTTATGTTTTAAATAATTAGAGTTTTTATTTTATTTTATTTTTTATAATTTTAATAAATAAATAGTATTGTAAATATTATGAAATTAAATTTTATTGGAAATATATTTTTAAAAAAATGTTTTTTCATCCTTTACTTTTTAATAATATGTAAAGTGTTAAATGAAAAAATTTATATTCTTAATATTAAGCATTCTTAATCTAAACAAGAGTCATGAGGTGGCAATGTCCCCGACAAAAGCATATGATTGGGAACATAACCTTTAATGATTTTGCAAGGAACCATAGTTTCATTTGCTTAGATTGATCCATTTTAGCCAATTAGAGTTCATTACCAAAAGCTTAGTAGCAATTGAACAAAGAATTAGGAACAATGCAACAAATAGCGTTCTTAAATAAATTGCTACACTAAGCATAGTTTCAGTAGCTTAGATTCATCCATGTCAGGTATATAGACATCATTATCAGAAGCTTATGCATAAAGAATTAGGAGCAATTCAGCAAATCTATTTATCAATTCGAGTGCTATAGTAACTACAGTTTCAATAACTTATATTTATTCATGTTAGCCATGTAGACGTCATTATCAGTAGCTAAAATATGTGATAAGTGAAATCTTTAGACATAAGTGACATCACTTATGGGATTTTAGGCATATAGAAATTCATTTTCTTCTTGAGATGCTTTCCACCTATGTTCATAATATGTCTTACCATAAATCTAAATAGAGTTAGGTGGAGGATGTAAGGCTTAGAGTGGGTTATAAGATAGGAAACAACTGCAATAGATACAACACAAATGGATTTCTATAACATAGACTAGTAGTAGAAGAAATATAAATAAATTGTACAAAGTGTCGGGCAGTGTGTTTAATAATTGTTCCTATTGTGGATATAAAAAGATATGAAAGCGGAACATGAAGAGCGACAGATTGTATATTGGAAGATTGATTACAATAGTTTTAATACTGAATATTGATTGAGAAAGAAATAAAATTTCATGTAAATTGGTACTTGTATAGACAACTGTAACATACAAAATATTTTATGGAGGACTGTTTATTGCTTTAATAAATGTTGTATCATTGGCAATAGTAGCATGTGATTAAGTCATGAACGTTATCTTCCACTATTGTTAATTCTTTAGTGGTTTCTATGTTGGAGCTTTTTTCTTTTTGCTTGACATTGTCAATGCCAAAATCATAATCATGTTGGAATTAGCATAAAATCTATGAATTTTTGTTGTTACTGAATAGAAGAAATCATCTCTGGCCAGAGTCTTATAAGGATTGCATGGTAATAATCAAAGTTGACTTCAATGGAGTGGTGATAGTTTAAAAAGTCTTTCTTTCTAAAACAAATAGAGGAGAAGATTCTAATTGACAAAGTCATTGGGTTTGGTTTTTGTGATTTTGGCAATGACCTATTGGAAACATGATTAAATTCATTCATTATCTGTAATGAAACTTTTTCTTCTTATCTTTAGTTAATGCTTGTTGTAGATGTCCTGCAAATTTGATCAATTTTAAAATCTTGAACAATTTCAAGTTTGCTAAAGTTTGAATGGGATATGAAATTATGTTCTTCATATGAGGTTCAATGAGATTGGAACCATTCTCAAACATTCTATAGCAATTAATGGTACTGTAAAAATTTAACTAAAATGATAGAAAAAGAAAGTGAAAGGCGGATGTCAAATTTTAGTTTTAGAATTTAGTTTCGAAATAATAGACTTTGATAAAAGCGATAGCATTTCATTTTTTTGTGGTGGATGTTCCCTAGTATGTTTTCTATTCTGTTGAAATATCTAGGTCTTGTGAGCATAGCATTTTGGAAAGAGTGTATGCCCAAACATATTGATATGTAACATTGTTGTGTAGATTTGTAGTGAATGTAGACAAGATTTTTATTGGCTTCATTGGTCAAAATTCAAGAAAGCGAAAGACTAGAACAATGGCACAAGTTATGTCATTTTTCCTTTAACCTAGCATTGAAAAATGTTAATGCATTGTTCTTTAAGTGAAGCTTCCTAACCTGCTTATTTTATCATGGTATGGTTTGTTGTAGAGTATTGATAAGCATATGAGGTGCTAACATTTTGGCAGGTGATATTGTACAGTGTGGGATGTTCTTTTGCATGATAATATGCAGGGAAATTGACACTATCAAAGGATTAATATCAGAATTGATCCTGTTTTGTAATGACTTTAGTCAGGTTCAAATTTTGGAGTATGAAAATTTGGAATTGCATTGGAAAAGTTGCTATGAAATTGTTGATGGCATTTTGTCCTTTTCAAACAGCAAAAAAGCAGGCTCGAAGGAAGGGAAAAGGAAGGAGACATTAAGAAGATCAAAGTAAATTAAAGAAGAAAAAAGAACCCAATTTTGTGAGAAGATGAACTACACAATGGAGAAAAAGAAACAAGGTTCCATCTTATGACATAAAACTAGTGCAAGAGTCGGAAACCGAAAAAAAAAAAAAGAACGCTTGCAAAAAATGTGTTTGATAAATTTAGATGAGAATGTCATTTCAATACCTTAGAACATAACCAAAAAAGGGTGAATAACCAGCTCTAGTTATTGAAGAATGACAAGTAGTGGGGGAAGAAGCTGGTATCATTGAAGAAGAACATGTAACAGGTGAAGCAAATTCCTATTTTGAAAAAAAGCATTAGTATCTATACATGATTCTGATGAAGAACATCAGAGATTGTAGAACTAGAATAGATCTGTGTCAATGTAGAATCTGTTAAACTTGACCAAGGATTAAAACTGCTTAAGTGTTAAGATGATTCTATGTTCTTTGTTTTTAAGCATGCATTGTTTCTTTATTTATTTTTTTGACATTAAACATGCGATGTTAATTTTTTTTTTTATCTTATTTTATTAGCATTAGACAAAGAGGATTTTTTTTTACCTTGGGCTATTAGAGTATTTTATTTCTATCAATAACAATAGAGTCTTTAACAATGCCATAGAAGATTAAATATTTAAGAGATTTGCTACAACCCTTACATTGGCAGGTAGAGAAATGACTATTCTTTTATAATTGTGTCATTTTATGTATTCTTTGAAAACAAAACATTTGCATTTGTCCTAGTAATATAAGCATCATTTTTCTAAAGTATAATAATAAAAAATAATAATTTAGTCATTGTTTAGATGCATATTTTACAAATGACAGAAAATACTACTATATTCATTTAAAAAAACCATTTCATTGAATATTTGTTGAAAAATGAATAAAAGTCAAATCCAATAAGCATTGCATTTCAGTAATTTTTAGCAACAATTTTTGTTTTGATATGATTTCAATTCAGCTTAGTTTTTCTTTATTTTGGAGCTTCATGAAAAATCTAGCATGCTACCGTAGCTGTGTCAGAATTCTATACCATTATAAGATAATCACCATAAGGACAATTGGTTGATGTGACAACCAAAAACTAAATTTCTAGGGAAATTCACTATGAGCTTCCTAATTTTTTAATGCATTCTTCTCTATAGACAATAGAAATCATAAAGAGATAATTGTCAATATCCTAACGTATGGCTTAAAAAAAAAACAACCAATAAGATCAAAATGTATTTGTCATATGTAGCATACTAGAAAAGCAATGGAAGAATTATTGTACCATTGTAGATTTAGTTGGAGGGATCACTGCACATAATTGAAAAGCAATGAAAGCATTAAAAAAATACTTGTGATATTGAGCTCTCTGAATATGAGAAATGTACAAGTATTAAATAGGCAGTGATAGATGTTTTTAACATTCAAAACCATTCAAATCAATCTACTGCTCCTAAAACTTTACCATTATCGAGTTAGGCAATTTAAGTTTCAAAAGATGGCTATCCTCTAGCTTCTCCGATTGGAATTGTTGCAATAAAAATTTTCTATGCAACGGTTACAGTTGTGTGTTTGCAGAAACATGAATTAGTAGTACTTTTATCAGCATTGGACATTTTCATTCTGGGTGTCCTGAATAAAAAATGCACTTTGCACATGCTTATACTTTATGCGTTTAATTGCCTACATCTCCAGCTCATAATAAATTCATATGTTGGAGAATAATACATAGACATCTATTGTTATTTCTTATGTTTTGCTTGGCACCTTTCTGGTGTGATCCCTTTGTGTGATCATTTTACCATAGATAGTTATTCTCTCATAATCCAATTCTTGGTTGTGAGAGATTCCAGTTGCATTAAGATTGAAGTTGGTAATGGTTCAGTGAGATTATCCTCAACACAGACCCTGCTTAAGGATGAATCTTCTCAATCCCATGAGCCAGAGGTCATTGCTTAGAACAAACTTGAAATTAATGCCAGAAAAGAACTCAAACTTAAGTTTAACAGATTAATTTAAGTTTAAGTTTAACAAATTAAGTTAATCTCAGAAAAAAGCATTAAGTTAATCTATGTTTTGTTCTAATCAAATTGTATGAAGGATGATATTGGTAGAATGTATCAATTCAAAATTAAATTATAGATTTTATAACATTATAGATTTTAACTTCTTCAAGAGAAGAATCTATTCCAATCATAATGTTTTCCGCGACATCAACTGTCTTAGAGATATCAATACGCATGGTCTTCGAAATGTTGGCCATGTTTCCTTCTACATACACTTCATTAGACAAAAGAAAATCTCAATAGCAATAGAAATATCGAGAGATAAACAAATTATTTTTCTTAGTTTCCAACTTACTTAACTCACTCAAGGAGGAAATATGATATATGATGCAGATTCTTGCATGGCCTCTTAAATATATTCATGAGTTTAAAAATGGCCCCGTTAAAGGGAAATACCATATCCAGGCAGACTTAGGAGGCTAGAGAGCTAAAGGCGCAACTAGGCAAGGTAAATTGGTTCACTTATCCCCAGGCAGGAGTGACTTGATCATGCTCTTAAGTAGGTAATTAAATAGATTGATAAGTAATCTCATCTAAAAACAGTAGCATTATTTCTCCAACATATTCTTGTCTTCTAACAAAGCACAAAAATTGGGTAAGATTCAGGAATTGTTGTTCAAATAGGTCATTTTAAATAAAACTGAGCATGGTGTCTTAAAACTCTTACATGATGACAAATCACTAGAATCTATTGCGATTATGAAAATCACATATGACGGACTAGATTCAATAAAAGATAGAAGCAAAGGGAGACCAAAGGTTTGCGTCGATGTGGAATACAATTCTACAGCCATATTTTTATGTGCCATTGCATAATTGTCCAACATTAGAACATTTGATCTTGAGGTGGCAGCTAGATCAGACCAACAATATGATAATTGATTGATGATGACGATTTGTCCCTAGTGAGGGAAGAAAATCGATTGAAAGACCAATCAGAACACGATGATCGCGGGATATGTACAATTGCATGCTAATAGAACATTGTAATATAAACTAACATCAATAACCTTGACTTCTACTAAGATTGTATTACCCCCAGTTCAATAGGGAATGAGAGTATGCTTGGATAAGGTCTAAAGGATCAATCATCAAATGCAGTTAACATGGTGGGAGATGAAACAATCTCTGGAGAACCTAAATTTCTGCAACGTGAGGGAGTCATGGCTTATGATTCTCTACATTGAAATTAGTAAAGTGTGCATTAGACTAAATCAAACATGCTTGTGACTAACGTAAAAGCTTTGCATGTGATTGGGAAACTATAAAAAACCTCTAAAGCAAACATGGGGAATAGTTCCATAGCTAAATCCTCAACAATACTATTGTTGTGGGAAGCCTTGGAATTAGGATTATGCATGGATCTTTGTAACACACTCTTGGGAGAGAGAGGCATTGCATCTACAATTGGTTTTCATATATGAAAAGAAAGCGATGACTAAGACATAGAAATTTATTTGTTCTTAGAACCTGAGTCGAAAGCATCATAGTTGTGTGCCCTAGTTTCAAAATTTATCTCATATTCAGACATGTAAATGTTATTCAATCTGCATGGAATGGGAGCCTGAAGTTGTATCAATTTAATGCATGTTGAAAAATAAAATGCAAAGTGCATAAAACAGAGTAACAGACATGCAACATAGATTGCACTGTCATTTTGCAAATGAAATGATTCCAACCTATTTATATTTGACCAAAGAATCAACGACATTAACGCAGTTCAAAATCGCTGGCATAAACACTGCTGAGCAAAAAAATAGAAGCAAATGTCAGTATCATTTAAAAAATGCAAGAGAATTTGTATTGATTTTTTCAAGAAAAAGTTCAATTTAAGTAACAGGTGCTGTGTATTTGAACATAAAGCATTCAAAAGCAATTGTTCGTGTGGTGTGAGTGCATTTTGAATGTTAGAAACAATATAAACCATGTTTTAGCACATGGAAGCACTGAAAACAATTACAATGCTTTTATTGAAACAACAAAGGCACTAAAAAGCAAACATGATTTGAAAAGCAATTCTACAGAAACGAAGTGTGTTGCAAGGTTATTGAACTTGAAAGCAGGAGACAAGAGAGCATAAGCCAGACCAATCAGAATCATCTGCAAAGACTGTAGCTAACTACCGTACACATGACCGATATATTGCAATTTGAAATATTGGAAAGCCATGTATCTAGTAATACTTGCAAACTATGAATAAGATTACAAAAGCTTATAGGTGGATTGTTTTCAAATATCCAAAAAGGAAACATCAGTTGCCAAAGCATGAAAACTATGTATGTATTTTAGCTTTCAATGACCATGGCCTTGCAATTACAAATGAAAAATATAGCGACATTTTCAAAAATGCTATGAAGCTATTGTGATGGATGTAGTAAATGACATCTAAAAAATGAAGAATATATATAAGTGTTTTTGGTTTGTTTGTGTTTCAACAACAAGCAGTGCAAAAAAGATGAACATCATTCACATTTGTAAGAGTTTTGTACATATATTGATATGTATGCTTAGGAAAGGACATTGAGTTTAATAGAATATAATTTTATACAATATCAAAAAACATAACTCAGAATCTAAAACTTTTGCAAAATATATGAGTGCAGCAATCAAATGCCTGGAAAATATATAATATGAAAGAGCAGAATTGTAATCTTAAGACAAGTATGTAGACCTGAACAAGCATTCAAATAAAGTTATGTCTCTGTATATATATTTATAGGTTTTTATCAAAATGACGACAACAGAGGTTGTCAATATATCAGATGCATAGACCGTTGTATATATATAGGTACAAAACCATGGCAGTCAATCATGGTGCGTGTATAATTACATTGATTACATCAAAAGAACAAAATTTCAATAAAGTTTTTTCTTTTCTTTATATCTTAGCTATTGCAAATGTACATAAGTATTTTTGAAAACTGCATTTGTTCTTTGCAAAGTATCAGTTGAAATCATCATGGTCAGTGTAGTGACAAGCGTACTGAACTTTGTTTCCTATACATTGAAAAAAAGGAAAATATTAACATCAAAAGCAATTGATAATTGAAACTAAAACATGTTGTTACAAAAAATTAAAAGCCGAGAGTGATGTCAATGAGTAGAAAGACTGAGAACCAGCAGAGAAGGAAAGTAAGAACATAAGTATTATGCAGAAGACGGCGATCTTGGTTGGTGTAGAAGACAAAGATTTGTGACTAGTTTTTGCAAGAGATAGCTGCATTGCAAAAGCATTAAATTATATTTTGTTAGGCATATTCTAGTATCATTTATTAATTTTTTGCAAAGATCTTTTCTTGTACCCTGGGTCTTTCTAAGCAAGAGTTACAACTTTAATGTGAATTTAGACCATATTCACAGCCTTGTTAGATTCCAAACAGTTTCTTTTGATTGAATCAGTAAAAGGAACTGCTCTAGTTTCTCTAAAGAGGCAAGGAGGTATACAAAATCTTTGCTAATTGTTTTAGTTCAAGTCAATTATCACAGTCACATTATTTTTGTATTTTTATGATATAGTCCGGGATGCTGATTGAGACATGAAGATTGGTAGAGGAGCTGATTTCAATGCCTCTGATTTTGAAAGTCAGGTTGAGCGGCTCAGAGGTATGGGCATTTTGCAGAAAGTTCTTTTTTGGTAAGTAGAAGGCAGCCTCCTTCTAGCTGTCATATATTCAATAAATAGATGAGCTGCAAAAAAAAACCAGATTGTATGTATTTTTAGTCAGACATGTATAGCCAATCTATACATATGGATATTGTAAATATAATGGTCTGTCTGGAAGCAGAAATGCCTATGCCTTTTGCTATTGTCTAAGCTTTAACTCCTTGAACCTTCTCTATATTGATACAAAATAATATTTTATATCTGTTCAAAGAAAAAGTTTTTTAAGTCCAGAAGGAGAATCACGGGAGGAAATCATGTGCTTTTCATCCTTTTTGAAAGCACAGATTCATTTTCTTTAGTTAATTTTCTAAAACAGAAACCTGGTTCTTTATGCTTGGGCCAATGACAATGGTTTCCGTCTAATTTTAGTTATCAAATCCATGTTTCTTCAAGGTAAGAGGATAAGAGAATCTGTTTAGTGAACTTGATATGGCCAATTTTTGTGGGACAACAGAAGATGGAACATGAGAGAAGATGGAACATGAGAGAAGATGAGACATGAGTTCTCGTCTAAGATCTCATGGAGATGGCAAGATGCTAAGTTCTTGTTGCGTTCTCCTCTCATCCTCATGTTCCCAAGGGTCAAGGTAGCGTTAGGATGGGATTTTATCTCATGGGGGGAATACTTGCATATTCCTTAAAGTTAATCTATAGTGGAATAGATTAGAAAACTCATCCTCCAGGCAAGGAGTAGTGTATCAATGGGTTCTAGCAGTTGCAGGGTTTTTGTGGGTTGTCCTTCCGCTCCTGTAGGTGTCAGTGTGGAAAGAGGTTGGCTGTGGGAATAGTGTCATTTCGCAGTTCACCTGTTCTGCTAGTATGTATATACTCAGAGTTCATTTAGAACAATGCACTAGGGAAGCCATGATGATAACCTTGAAACTGTTAGTTATGTTCATTGGGGAAACAATAATAAAAATATAATGACACAACTAAGAATCATTATGGACAAGCATCAACATAATTTTCAAAGGGACATTTACGAGATTAGAATATCCAGTTAGAGACATGGGGTTTTAATTAATTATAACAAAACTTCAATATTATTAGCTACCTTGAAGACATAAACCTCAATATTTTTAATTAAAATCCTGCAACTGCTAGACCCACAATGACAGAACGTGCGCATATGAAGTACAACGCAGCCAACATCGCATTAAACACCTCAAAAAAAGCATAGGAAAACCAGCTTGAAAACAAAAAACCACCTCAGTCACAGCATCCGAGGACAACCCACACACTGCGTTGTGACACCATCATGCTACCCGCCTCCTGTGTCACAGCATCCGAGGCATGCGTCACTGCAGATGGCCCCAATCAAAAGCTAGCAAAATAACTCATTAACAATTTAA
>BSBM01000057.1:25357500-25562500 GCA_027924585.1 Larix kaempferi | reverse complement strand
GTGTCATGTGCAATGTCCTCAATGTGCAGGACCATACTACGTGTATTAAGCGAACATATAATAAGATGTTGATTACAAGGAATTGACTTTAGACCATATTGAAATTGCAATGATGCATCTTTTATTAATCTAGTTGATTCGACAAGTACTTTTGATGAAACACTAAAGTTCTTTTGTTCTAATTTGTTTACAAGATAGAGACATTCAATGGTTTTTACACGAGAAAGTGCAGTGTAAACAAGGCCATGCCTTGTAACCCCTTTTGGATCAAATGCAACTTTTTCAAGTGTCAAACCTTGTGCTCTGTGGATTGTTCTAGCACATGCCAATTGAACTGGGAATTGTATCCTAATAAAATTTATTTTATTGCCAAGCAAGATCTGTGTTGATATTCTTTTGATAGGTGTCCAAGTATGGTTTATTGAATTGTTGTATAGACAAGGCATATTAGTATGTGTAATTGCACCTATCTTTGGACTAGGAAACTCAAGCCAGATAACGTCTGAGGAGGTTTTGTCGTAGTGCCGGAAAATAGCTTCCGTTCCATTTACAAGTCCATCTTCAATGAGATAGTTTCCACCAATCAATTCAACAAGGATGTTTTTTTTCAATACAATTGATTAGGGAAGTTGATTTGTTTTTTTCCATTCATAATTGACGTCAGCTTCATCAATTTTGTTGTCGTATGCTATGAATGTGAATGCTTCTGTTTCTACATATGACAACATTTTTGAATTATGGAAATCGACATCTTTGTTTCGACAATACAAGGATGGAAATGTCGGATCAATAGGTGCTGGTCTATGGCAATGTGCATTTAAATATTGAATGTCACTAGCCGATTGTAGGCCTTTTCTTATTCTATTTAAAATTGATATGAAATTGTCATTTTCTTGTCTGACAACTTTTGTAAGTTCATAATATTTTATGTTGTCAAGCCAAAAACTATATGGGAACTTTTCTCTTCGAAAAGTTGGAAATTCAAAAATCCAAGAATCATGTACAGGTTCAGCTTGAAATAAATCACCACAGAAAATGACATCAACATTTCCAAATGGATTTGTTGGAGAATGCTTGATTTCGCTCATATGTTTGTCTATGTTATAAAGCATATGCGAACCTATTAAAGACACTTCATCAAGAAATAACACTTGAAGTTGATCAAAGTCTTTTGCAAGAATATCTAATGTATTTGAACTTAATGGGAGCAAGTTGCCAGAATTCAGGGGAAGTTTAAAAGCAGAATGGACAGTGATGCCGTCAACATTGTATGTTGATTTTCCAGTAAGTGCTGCAATGAGCCCTTTCCTTTTCAATGGGTCACTTCCAAGTGATTTATCATACAACAAAACAAGAGCATTGAAAAGAGCTTTTGCAGTGTGTGTTTTCCCTGTACCAGCACTTCCTGTTAGGAATAAGTGTATTGGCTTGGAAGGATTGGTTTTTTTCTAGTAACAATATCTTTTACTATAGACTGTTGTTCATTGTTTAGGTTTCTTCTTGTTGCAATATATTGTGCCATGTTAGGGAGAAAAGGTTTTTCCTTGAAATTGCAAAGGTTTAGGTCTTGTTGCAAAGTAGTTTTTTTTTTATGAACAAGATCATTATGGATATCAATTTTTTGAAAAGCCATGGTATCATACATGGGTTCTGACGTTGCTTTAGAGGAATTAGAAACTTCCAATTGTGTTTCAACAATATCCTTTGCAATGTCAAGGTCACCCCATTTGCTCGTTTCCTTAGGGAAGAATTTTTGCTCAATAATTGATATTTGTGACTTGTATTGCTCATATGCTTGTGTCCAAGTTTGGAGCGAATGAGTTAGAAAATTGTCCAGGTGTCTAAAATGGACAAAAAGCAATAACTTCTCCCAGGCAAAGTTTTCTGGATCTTTTTCTTGTCTATATCAAATATATCGAATAATGCACGGTCTATTTCTTTTGATTGTTTTTTCCGTCTATGAAGCAATAAAAGGAAGCATATTCAGCAAGACTAAGAGTTTCAAGTTCATTAGGACGTTCAATGTATCTATCTATTATTGAAGGACAAAGTATGTCTTCAGATTCATCTGATTCTTTTTTCAATAGAGATGGTTTTTTCAAGGCAACAACTCGTTTATCGTCAGGAGCAGTGTTGATGAAAATTGTTTTTCTTGATGATGAATGCAAAGGCAAAGAGAGAATGATATGGACCGCTTGTCTAATTGACATTTGTTGCATGTTTAAGAGCGTGTTTCCTAATTTGCGTATTGTTTCGAGTTGTCCAGATTTGTTTGCAATTGACTCTTCCTTTATCTTTTTTAATGCCTTTGTCATAGGTCTGTCTAGTTTTGTTATATATGAAGTTACATATGTTGCCGTAGCATAAGCATCTAAAATGAATTGAGCATCAGTATTTGCTTGCCACAATTTTGGAATGTTCTTTGCAAATGGATTTATCCAAATATCGGCTGGATGTCTTTTTAGCAATAGGGTGGGTTGGTTAATCAAGTACCGTAATAGCAGAATGTAGTTGTCTTTGTCCAAATTCAACATTTCAAGAAATGATTCAAAGCATATGTTTTTTCCATATTGCTTAGATTCAAGAGCAGAAGTAAGGAGTTTTGTTTTTTCATCGAGATTGTTCAGTTCATTGTCAATGGGCTCTAAAATTGTTGTAGCATCGATCGGAAACATAGTAAATCGGAATCTGCAACTAGAACGTTGATGTTTTCTACATGCACGTGTGTGTTGATGCGTTTGAATCTTTTTTAATTCTTCAGTAAGCAAAGAAGAATCTGTTGAAATATATTTGTCAACAAAAGTTGTTATTTCATGCTCAGTATTTTTACCATATACTGGTGCATTCTCAATCCAAAGAAGACCATGATCATGTTCATTTCCTCTTTGTTGAAATTCAGTCGTGAAAAAGTAGTCATTCACGGTTCCAAAGAGAGAGTTGTTTTTCAATATCAATGACTTCAGCGAGTTCATTTTGTGTCTATAATAGCGACTGCAAATGACAGGATGGTTTCTAATCAAAGCATCGATATCATTTTGCGAGGGAAATAATGTGGAATTGGAATCGTTTTTTGTTTGAAGATGTTGTAAAGCATTGCACAATGGTTTCCATATATGTTCTGCAGAAGTGAATCTAACAAAGAAAGTTGGTGGCCTAGTTGCCTAACCATTGAAAAAATATCTTTTCTCATGTTTTCAAAATAGTCTGGAGATGTTCGAATAGTTCTCAAAGTACGAAATGCAATTGGAGACTTTACAATGTTTTCAAGATTGTTTTGTGACTTAACATCTTTTGCTTTTAGTTTTTTCCCTTTCAATTCACCTATGCGAATGGATATCCATGCAGCATTAGAAATTTGTTGTATCAATACTTTGACTGTCTTAAAGAACAAGTTTGTAGAATGAGCTTCAAAAGCCATACTTTCATGTTGTAGCTCCCATTGGAATATTTGCTGATGTCGATACCGCTTGTAGATGTCATCTGGTTGACTGCATCCATAGAAAAGTGTTGGGAAATTAAGCTCTTCAGAGAATTTGTCCTGGAAAATGCCTAGAGGCTTCTGATTTTCAGCAGGTGCAATTTCTAGAAGCTTGCTAGACAAATCGTCAATAACATGTGTTTTGGCATAACCATGGACCAATGTTTCAGTTATTGGATCAAAATCTGCATCGAAAATGTTCTTATTTCTTTTATCCGAACTTGTGGAGTTGTTTTCGTCGTCAGTGCAATGGCCTCCTTCGTTGCTAGCTCTGTGAACTTTGCCTCCCAATCAGGAACGATACCAATTTTTTCTAATTTATAAAGATCTCTAGTACAAAGACTTTTCAATGCAACCATGACAATATTAGGACGCACATTTCCAGAGATGTAAGCATTTTTGAATTCCAATCTTCGTTTCAACATAATTCCAATAGTCATGTCATCATCAAGGTTTCTTGGCAAAACCTTTTGTATCTTGTCCAAAGACGAGGGGACGTTTATAATTGCGCTAGTCAAGCCTAATTGAACCCGTTTGTAACCAAGTTGACGTATTTGGGAAAATGCAATTCTTGGAGACACAAGGCGTTCTTCCAATGGCGTTAACATATCTACAGATGCCAATGGAGTGTTACGTCGAATATTTAATGGAACTGCAAATACAGGAATCTCTCTATTGGATACATTTTTTTTGCAAAATTTGAAAATGTATAGGTCAAGTGCAAAAGAAGCTGGGATGCCCATCCAAGGCAATGAGTTCAATGAAAATAGCGTTTTCTCATTGATGCGACGTATGTCTTTTCTAAAATGCAAGCGTTTGCATATGCAACATGCATTCGTAGGTGTATCTTCAATTGCTTTTAAATATTGAATAGTGGCTTGTTCTGCTTTTTGTTTTTTGAAAGCTTCCATTGCTACAAAACGCATATCGCTTTTTGTTGAGCGAAGGTTCTTGAATGGTTGCTTTGCACTATGCCCAAGTATATTGATATTTCCGTCGCACCAGTCTACATTGATGTCAGACATAGCTATTTTTGTGTCCAATCTCTTTGTATTCTCTATCATTTGTTTTTTTATTTGACAATGTTTTTGTAGGTTGTCATTTGTTTTTTTTTGTTGTCTTTGTATATCTACTGGATTTGTTCTATTCACACTATGACTAGGAAGAATTGTTGATTGGTTGATATTGGCTTGTTCTGGTTTTTGTTTTTGTTTTTGTTTTTTGGACTCTTCCATTGTTGCAAAACGCATATGAATTTTTATTGAGCGAAGTTTCTTGAATCCTCGCTTTGCATTTTGCCCAAGTATGTTGATATTTTCATCGACCCAGTCTACATTGATATTAGACATATTTTTTTGTATGTCCAATGTCTTTGTATTCTGTATCATTTGTTTTTTCATTTGACAATGTTTTTGTAAATTGTCATATGTTTTTCTTTTTTGTTGTGTTTGTGTATCTGTTGAATATGTTATATTGATGTTATGAGTGGAAGGAATTGTTGATTGGTTGATCTTGTTGTTATTATTTGCATCAATGTACAAGTCATTTGACATTGTTGTTTCCTTGTTGAAAGAACCTTTGTGAAAGTTTTTTTTAACTAGTGGATGGAAAGGCAAATGACCTTTGCATCTTGCATGTTGCAACAAGAAAATGTCTTTTGTAGATCTTTTCGTTGATTGATATTGATCCTGAACGTTGCAAGAACATGTGTCCCAAATGAAAATATTTATTTTCAACATCTCACACATCCATTGAATTGCAAATTTACAACCTTCTACATGTCCAATGCTAAAAGGCTCAGCCAAATTTAAGACAAATGTTTGCCAACTAGAAACAGTACAAGTTTCATTTACCATAGACAATGGCAAGTATGTAAATAGACATTTCAATGCTCTATTGTCATTGGATTGTATGCAATTGAAGAAGGTTTGGGCTATTTTCTTTCGAAGGCTACTCGTGTCAAAGATGTTAGACAACTTTGCTAATGATTCAAATAAAGAGTCTAAACAATGGCCTTGAATGGTTGAGAAAATGTCAAGATCCTGTTGTACAAGTATTTGTCTAAAACATTGAATCTCTGTCCAAGTTTCTGGACAAGATTTGTTTAATATGTCAATTGATAATTCCTAAACTGCAATATTTTCAATGACACATGATTTGCAAGTTAACAATGGTTCAAAGTGACCAGCAGAAGGTATATGATCATGAAACAAAATGTTATAGCAATAACCAGGAAGAGTGGAATTGAAGTAGAGATGTCTTCTTTTTGTTGAGAAAGACCAAACAGCGACAAGTGCATTCAACCAATTTGCAAACCATTTTATGCAAAATATATCACCCCATAATCCACAGGCATTGTTATTATCTGAAGTGTAAGTTGATTGAGACATCAGTTGTAGATAAAGATTTTTGTCTTTTAAACCATGTAGCTGGAACAAATAATCAGGTGAAAGTTCCAAGTTTGATGAAGATATTGCAAGAGGATCTCCTTGAGCCAGTTGATGAGAGAAATGGTTAACAATTGCTTCTCTTATCTCTATTGATGTGTATCGAAAATGCAAAAGAACGACAAATGAGTCGAACAAGCAATCTCCATTTTGGAAATGGAAAGCTTCCAACCGTAGCAAATGATTTTTTGACAATGCAACATCAATTGCATCATCAACTTTGTCTTTTGTTGATAAGACTTCTGAAGCACCAGGTTGCAATTGCATGGATCTTAACATATTGACTAATCAATTAGATTTAGTCACTCGAACTGCAAGTAAGAACATGCAATAGAAGGGAAGAACAAGTCAATTAAAGTCTTTGAAATCGAAAATGAAAAATGTAGCATTTCATAAGAACAACAATTTAAGAAGAGACATGCACTAGTGCATAGAATTGTCAATTTTCACAACTTCATAAATGCATTTAGTTATTGCATAAAATATCTCTTCACATGAGTTTGAAAATTTCAAAAAGTCACTAGCAATTATGAAGTGCAATAGCAATAGAAGGTTGCAATTGACATTGGCGTCTATTGGAATAAAGGGAAGGATTAATGGTTAAGAATTTCTTCTCTTATCTCTATTGATGTGTATTGAAAATCCAAAAGAATGGCAAATGAACTGAACAAGCAATCTCCATTTTGGAAATGGAAAGCTTCCAACCGTAGCAAATGATTTTTTGACAATGCAACATCAATTGCATCATCAACTTTGTCTTTTGTTGATAAGACTTCTGAAGCAGCAGGTTGCAAGTGCATGGATCTTAACATTTTGACTAATCAACTAGATTTAGTCATTTGAACTACAAGCAAGAACATGCAATAGAAGGGAAAAACAAGTGAATTAAAGTCTTTGAAATCGAAAATGAAAAATGTAGCATTTCATAAGAACAACAATTTAAGAAGAGACATGGGCTAGTGCATAGAATTGTCAATTTTCACAACTCCATAAATGCATTTAGTTATTGCATAAAATATGTCTTCACATGAGTTTGAAAATTTCAAAAAGCCACTAGCAATGATGAAATGCAGTAGCAATAGAAAGCTGCAATTGACATTGGCATCTATTGGAATAAAGGCAAGGGTTCAAAAACCAGGGTTTTAAAAATGTTTGCAATTCACAATAACAATTTTTTCACAATGATTTAAAGTATAATAATAATGGGTTATGAAAAAAATATTTACTATGTCCAATTCGTTATAATTTTATACGAAACAATTGTTGACACATAAACTTCATTTGCATAGTGTTTATCAATAGCATAATGCATTTACATGCAACTTTGTATCGATACATGTAGTGGATTGGCACACTAATTATAACTCCATATATGCTTATCGTTTACAATATATGGCTATCGTTCAAGAAATGTGGTGCACTAATAACGCAATAGCATAAAAGCTTGCGATCACTTTGAAGATGAATATGTAATATCAAATTTGGTTATCATGGTTGCAATGGATCTTTGACAATGCAACAGTGATTGGCAATGGAATGGATATATAATGCATCAACAATGGTTCTAGATTTGCAATGGATCAAGATCTACATATGGATTTGCAATAGGGCAAGATCTGGATTTGGGTATTGATTTGGAGATAGATAAATGTAATTTGCCTTTTTTTAGTTGGGAAAAGAAATGGACCCCAAGTATGCATGGCTTCCTAATGGTTCAGGAAGTTCACTCACATACCAATGTTGTCTGATAGCTTGCATGTTGGGGAAGCACTCCTCACTTCACGGCGCAGGTAAAACTGATAACCGCTTTGCCACGAACGACATCTCTTGGCTTACCTCACGAGTGGGGACTAGTCAATCAGGTAGGGGTCGTTGCCCATTTCACTGGAAAGTCCTCTCAATGAGCCAGCTACTCTAGGGTTCCTGTGGTACTCCTCACAATGAGTTTTAGGGCTATGCCCAAGTACTTCCCACAGTTAAGAAACCAAGAATTATTCCTGGGTCTGAACATGTAATTGAAACAAACAATACAAATGCAAGGAAAAAATGGTAGAAATTTGACCCAATTTAGCATTTGAAAGTTCTATCATGTCAGATATAAGGAACATGTAACAATTAACTATGTAAATGGAAAAATAATAGAACACTTAGCATTTAATTAAGGCATGTTTCTAAACTTTAAAAGTAATCAATATTTATGGAATGTTTTATAATTAAACGCACAAGTTAAATCATATTTTTACATAGGGTCAATTTCAAGTTTCTTGTTGTTAGTTTTTCTCATGTCATTGAAATTCAATTGATGAGAGAGAAAATTGGGATTAGAAGATTTTAGCCGTTTAATCCGCATCAACTCATCACCACCACTAGGTCAGTAGTTACAAGTTATCTGCTATATATTATGGGAATATGACTAGTAAATTTGTATTAAAACATATTTTTACATACCATATGTAGTATCTAATATATATGAGCTTTATGAATATAGTTTACATAAATTCTATAGCTAGGTTGATGTGTATTTCTCTAATATTGTGTATGCATTTTATTTGACAATAAGCATAGTAATTGCAATAACAATACTAATTACAACCATTATAACAATAAGCCCATGTATTGTTCCTAATTACCAAGTTGTTTTCATATAGGACTTATTACAAATACTCTATTTGTTGCTAAAGATATGGCAATGTGATGTGCGCAAGCAAAAGAGCTATTTACACAAGCCATTTTGACAAATAAAGAGGGAATGCAATGACATATACAAGTACTAGTAGCTAGACCTTGTAGTTAACATAATAGAGGTAAAAATTAGTACAAGATAAAGAGCATAGCTTTTTTACTACATATATGTTGTAAAGGAGTTGCATATGTTCTACACATCATTACAAATGTCAACAACAATGCCATGTTCAATCATTCATCTATGACATAAGTTGAATGAAAAACCTAAATCCATAGTTATCTTTTTTTTGTTTTCAAGGTGGTTTTCCTATGCTTCGTTCGAGGTGTTTAATGCGAGGTATGGGCTGGTTCTCATTCATATGTGCAGGTTTTGTAGTTATGCTTCTAGCAACTATGAGATCTATGTGGGTCGTCCATCTGCTTCTGTAGGTGTCAATGTCGAAAGACGTTGGCTGTGGAAATATTGCGTTTTTGCAATCCACCTGTCGTTCTCGTAGTTCAGATGTCAAATTCGGCAGCAATGGCGGACTTCCTCTGGTCCAATTTCAAGGTGGTTCTTCTATGTTTAGTTCAAGATGTTTAATACGAAGTATGGGCTGGGTTATGCTTCATATGCGCAGGTTTTTTGTCATTGCAAATCATAGCCAAATCAAGTGCAATGTCGGTGACATTCCCAGCTAGTGGCTTTTCCAAGTGTATTCTCTTCCATGAAGGCAGAATATGAAGCTGTAACAGAAGTTGCTTGTAAATTCAAATGATTGACAATGGACTTTACCAATGTTGAAGTTGAATAGACGCGACTCATGGGCATATTTTGTCACAATTAGAAAGTACTAAATATAGTAAGAGATGATTTGCTGAAGAACCATGGAACCCAAGCACCAACTAGCTTGATCCATGTACACATGAAGTGAAGAGAAGAAAAATAAAAATGATGAAAAAAATGTGTGAACTCATAGATCAGCCCTGTTTGAAGACAATAAAATAAAAAATATACATATACTTTTTAATGGATCAGATTCAATTGAATTATTGAAAAGAAAATTGATTAATAAAACTCCTAGCCATTGCAAATCATAGCCAAATCAAGTGCAATGTCGATGACATTGCCACCTAGTGGCTTTTTAATGTGTTTTCTCTTCCATGAAATCAGAATATGCAGCTGTAACAGAAATTGCTTGTAAATTCAAATGATTGACAATGAGCTTTACCAATGTTGTAGTTGAATAAATGCAATTCACAATCACATTTTGTCACAATTATAAAGTACTAAAGGTAGTAAAGGATGATTTGTTGAAAAAGCATGAAAACCAAGAACCAATTGCCTTGATCCATGTATCCACAAAATGAAAAAAAGAAAACTAAAAACAATGAAAAAAATGTGTGAAGTCATAGGTCGGTCCCATTTGAAGAAAATAGAACAATATATATATATATATATATATATATTGATGGATCAGTCTCAATAAAATTATTGAAAGCAAATAAATATCTAAAATGGAAATAAGAAATAAAATTTTTTATTTTTTATCCATCAATTGGGTCTGCTCCCAAAAGTTCAGTTCATGGTATCTTCTGGTCCTAGGTTAGTTCATGGCAGATTTTTTGACAGGCTTTTTCTCTTAAAATAACTGATTCATAATCCTTGAAGAAGTTAGAGTTTTCATGCTTCTTTTGTCTTTTACCTGTTTAAAATTGCCCTAAGTTAGGTGCGCTCTCTTCTTGGGCTTCAGCAAGCCTATTAAGTGCGATCATAGGTTACAACAACTTTCAGTAGCCCTATTGAAAACACCCTATAGTTACAGCAGTCCGCAGCAGGTCCTCTTTTATGCACATGTTTTTCTATATAGAATATGTCCTAGAGTTTGTAGACATCAACAGCTTACAACATATTTGGAGAAGGCATCTACAAGTCACTATAGCTCAGTAGAAGATCATGGCACTGCCAACTGTGTATACAATAGTGAATAGTGACATCACATGCTTTTACAAGTTGACAGTGAACATCCAGTGTCATCTAGTGGCAGCTTGGAGCAGTAACTAACTTTGAGAGAAGCAACAATTACAAATATTTAAACATTTAAATATAGTCTAAAGGTCAGCAAACAAGCACCCCATTACGAGGACTGAAACTGAGATCACATGGAAAATAGTTTACATATAAAGAGATTACACAAATGAATAAATTGCCAACTCTAAACTCTGAATTCTGTATGAGTGTAGATGAGATGATTTCAATTTTCATCAGTAATGTATCATATTCATTTCATGGTGGTGGATATTTGATAATTAGCCAATCTTCAAAGGCCAATCTATTTACTTCCATCAATGTAAATGAGAAGGATATGAGATCTGTGGGTTGCCTTATGTTTATTTATGTGCAATCAACGATAATAAATCGCTATTTATTTATATCTTCTAAATTTGTGGGGGCATGTGTTCTGTCATGTCCCATCCTCTGTTGCCAAATTTTAAAATTTTAACACCCAACATCTCCCAGGTTTTGAATATGGAACCTGGTGACATGTTAGGGATGTTCCATATCATTTGCAATCTACAAATAGCAATGCAGCGAGATTCCCAAGAAGGAAAGGTTCTCAAGAAGTGCCTTATTGCAAGGCACCATTTTGCACATGGCTCACAATCCAATGGCAGCACCCAAGGATCCTCTCACACACTTGATACCGTAAAAAAAAATTAAAATAGAAAAAAGAAGTCTTTTTATTTGCTCCTTTTGCTTAAACAATGACCTTCGCAATAGACTTTTCAAATAGCTATCGACATTTATTACACCTATTCATAAAAAAATCCTGAATACAAAAGGCCAAACTCTCGCATATTCTAAATATTTTGGAAGCTAATATATCATCCATAGCTTTGATAGAAGGAACAACTACAAATATTCAAACATTTGAATACAGTCTAAAGTTTAGCAAACAAGCATCCCGTCACAAGGACTGAAATTGAGGTCACATGGCAGATAGTTTAGGGATAAAGACATTACACAAATGAATAAACTACCTACTATAAACTCTGAATTCTATATGAGAGTAGAACATATGATTTCAATTTTCATCAGTAACGTATCATATTCATTTCATGATCCTAGATAATCAATAATCAGTCAATCTTCAAAGCTTCATCTATTCACTTTGATCAATGTAAATGAGAAGGGTATCAGATCTGTGGATTGCCTTATGTTTATTTATGTTTAATCAACAATAATAAATTACTATTTATTTATATCTTCTAAATTTGTGGGGGAATGGGTTCAAGATTCAAGTATTTGAAGACTAATATCAACACTTGCTACTGGAATACTAAATTAGACACTAAATATGCAATCATTGTTTTGAATCATCTTTCTCCAATATTCAAGCTTTTTGAAATTATTTTCTATAACATTCTTCTATTTGCAAAGCGATACACTACTCCTTGTCCAGAGGATGAATTTTCTAATCTATTCCACTATGAATTAACTTTAATGAATATGCAAGTATTCCCCCCATGAGATAAATCCCATCCTAAGACTACCCTGACCCTTGGGAGCATGAGGTTGATGGGAGAACGCAGGATCTTAGTTTCTTGCCATCTCCATTAGATCTTAGGGGAAAACTCATGTCCCATCTTCTGCTACTCCTCGAAAATTGGCCACAGTAAGTCCCCTAAACAGAGTCTCCTACCCTCTTACCTTGAAGAAACATGAATTTGATAACTACAGTTAAACAGAAAGCATCGTCATTGGCCCAAGCATACACAATCAGGTTTCTGTTTTAGAAAATTAAATAAAGGAAAATGAATCTGTACTTTCCAAAAAGGATAAAAAGAAGATGCTTTCCTCCCAATCTTAATAAGAGAAAAAGACAATGTTTTGTACTTCCAAACATATATAGAGAAGTTAGATTCCAATAGTTTGATCAGAAAAATGTATCTTGCAAAACTGAACCATCTATGAATCAAATGAAATTCATTCGTCTTTGCAGACTGCCTCAAAAAAACACAAGCACACTCAACCTGTCGATATGCTATGCATAACTCTATACGAGAACCAAGATTTACATTTCACAAAAAATATCTTGCAAATCTCAAAATAAATTACTATGGGGATGTGACTCCGACAACACTACAGTTGAAAGGAACTAAGGACTTACGTTGCCCAGAACTTAGCATATATTTAAAAAGGATAATTAAAAGTTTGACACTTGCCTTCTCTGTAATGCAACCGTTTACTGTCAGATACAGTTAGTTAAATTTGTATCCTAGCTTGCACCACAATTTAAGGTATATGCCGACCTAACATTGATGTTTAAAAATTTATAAATGCCATATAGGATTAAATTTTATATGCCATCTCAGTCCATACATGGGTTAAAAATGAGTTGTTTTTAATATGTTGCGTTATGAATTAGCCAATAAATAAGCCATTTAATATTTTGCATGGCTTACAGGGAAATTTAAGGTATATGTCAAATAGTGAAGATGAGAACCAGATAACTATCATACTACATATGCAGTCGTGAAGATTAGAACCAAATGTTCTCAAGGAAAATTCTGGTAACAGTTTTTGGGAGTACTAAAAAGCTTCAAAACAAAAACAGAATCATTGGAAAACACTTTGAAGTATAAAATGCAGTAATGTAAAAGAGAATGTTTTATCATTGCAGATGCTTCCTGGACCTATTGGTCTATGCAGTTGATAAACAAGCATTATTTCCCATAATCTGCACAAAAGCATATATATATATATATATATAGCTAGTGTATACCACTGAACTTATGTATGTAAATCATACCTCAACAAAGCCCCAATAGAGTTACTTTTGTCTCTGTAAAAATTTCGTTCGTGACAATACACAAAAAATCTCAAATGGAAATATGCAAATTGGGTATCGATGGCGAGTATTAAAACCCCTATTTCTATATTGAGTAAACCCTCCTAAAGGGTTTGATATTATGATCACCTTATCTTGGAGCACAGATCAAATCAAAACAAACAGAAAATTAAGCATTGCAGAAAGAAAAAGAAAACATAGACCCCTCAACACCAGGAAATCAAGCTACTTTATCCTTGCTGCTGCAATAGTGCCAATAGATTATGAAGGGTGGCTCGATATCATATCGATGAACCATTTATTCTTCTTTTCATTTGATGGGAACTGAGCCATTTATATTCTAATCTCCTAAATGTCCCTTTGAAAATTATGTTCATGCTTGTGCATAATGATTCTTAGTTGTTTCATTATATTTTTATTATTGTTTTCCCAATGAACATAACTGACAGTTTCAAGGGTATCATCATGGCTTCCCTGGCGCATTGTTCTAAATGGACTCTGAATATATACATACTAGCAGGTGCAAGGCCAATTACCTAGACCATCCCTAATTCTAGAAAGACCCTAGCTAGGAACAATTAAAAAAACCCATCAACAATTAAAAAAAAAACAAATTTTTCCAAGTCTAAAGTTAAACATTGCGTCCACCATATATTTATCAACAGCAACCCAAACTAATGTCCCTGACCGAAAAATAGATGTCGGGGACATAATAAATGATACTTGTGTTAAGCACACAATATTTGAATAGTGGGGCTCATTAAATCCGGATGTAAGACCCCAAACTTTCACAAAAGCGCATACATATTTGTTGTCGTGTCATATTTTGACATTTAGATGTTTTGTTAATTTTGACATGTAGAATTAAGATTACAATCGTCGGGGTCATTTAACAGGGAAGACTTCGATGAATTGAAGAAGGATATGAAAAGACATTTAATACAGAACACTTGCATGAATTGAAGAAGGATCTGAAAAGTACAAGTTAAATATGATGTTGTTAAAATATTTTATCCAGGATCTGAAAATTACAAGTTAAATATGTTAAATACAGTTAGGATCTGTAGGATCTGTAATGCAACCGTTTACTGCCAGACACAGCTACTTAAATTTGTATCTTAGTTTGTAGCGCAATATAAGGTATATGCCGACCTAACAATGATGTTTAAAAATTTTAAAATGTCATATAGGGTTAAATTATATATGCCATCTCAGTCCATACATGGCTTAAAAATGAGTTATTTTTAATAACAAAAACAGAAACATTTAAAAACACTTTGTAGTATAAAATGCAGCGATGTAAAAGAGAATGTTTCATGATTGTAGATGCCTCCTGGACCTATTGCTCTATGCAGTTGATAAACAAGCATTATTTCCCATAATCTGTACAAAAGCATATATATATATATATATATATATATATATATATATAGTGTGTGTGTGTATACCACTGAACTTATGTATGTAAATCATACCCCAACGAAGCCCCAATAGAGTTACTTTTGTCTCTGTAAAAATTTCGTTCATGACAATATCCAAAAAAAATCTCAAATGGAAACATGCAAATTGGGTATTGATGGCGAGTATTAAAACCCCTGTTTTTATATTGAGTAAACCCTCCTAAAGGGTTTGATATTATGACAATTATTACCCTTCATTAATAATGATCACCCTGCTAATATATTCATTAATTTCATGAAATATTAATAAATATGCAATATATTAATATTATTATATTTAATTGTTATTATATTTATATTAATTTATAAATGTTATATAATATTATATTAAGATTATGATTAATTATTTATAATGATTGCAGAGTAACAGTGAACATCCTCTGGCAAAGGCAATTGTTGAGCATGCCACAAAATTGAGAAACGAAGCAGAGTTAAACAAATCCAATTTCTTCGAAGCACAAGATTTTCAAATTGTGACAGGCCAGGGCATCAAGGTTGTGCTCAATAGCAAGAAGTAGTGGTTGGCAACAAACAGATGATGCTAGGATCAAGAATTTCTATTCCAGCAAATGTTGATAAATATCTTCAAGTTATTGAACAACAAGCCGGAACAGGAGTATTAGTTGCACTTGGAGTTATTCCCATATAAAATCCAATGAAGCTAGAAGCAACGGACATTGTGAATATTTTGGGCACCTTGTGATTGAAAAGCATTATGGTCACAGGTGACAACTGGGGCACAGATAAAGCCATCTCTAAGGAAGTTGACATTGAAACAGTCATAGCGAAAGTGCTGCCCGATGGAAAAGCAGTAAAAATTAAACAATTGCAGGTAATAATTGTGTTTTCTGTCCATTTGGATTTTAACTTGGCAATGCTTACAAAGTAAGATTATATAATGCAAAAAGAGACTTGCACTAATTACTTCAGGAAGAATTACTCTTTTCAATTTAATTACTAAGAAGCACCCATATGTGGAGTTCACTATCATGAACGTGGGGTTAGTGGGTGAGTCAACTTGTGCACTTGACCCCACCACCACCCTCGCACAACATTATTTAACACTATCAAAGCTTATTTCCAATATATCGACATTCTGGTAACGAGTGGTGCTAATATTTTTTTGTCCTCTTAACATGAAATCAAAATTCTCTAATGTTTAGTCCTGATTACTGTGTATAACATGCATGCAGAAGGAAGGACTAGCAGGGATGGGATTAACCACTCACCAGCTCTGGTGGCTGCAGACGTAGGAGTGGAAATTGCTACAGGAACAGACATTTCTATTAAGGCCGCCGACATTGTGCCCGTGAGGGAGCAACTTGAAGGAAAACTAATCAAAGAAAAGCACCAGTACTCTATAGGAAAACTAATCAAAAACAAAGAAAACCACGTCGAAAGAGCCACTAGAAACCAACTTCATATGCTAAAGATGGTTATCCCCTATGCGAGGCTCCTCTTCAAACACATATCTTCATAAACATGTTGTTTCCAAACCCTACTCGAGCTTCAATGCATTGCACCTTTGGACCAATTTTCCATAACTGAATTGCTTCCGTTTGCTGAAAAATGGTCCATGTTAACTTAATTGGTGGCCTAATTAACTTATTTGCTTAAACATCAATGCCGATAGCAGCCGTCTACAACTAAAAACAACCATTCCTTTGCAAACGCAAAATTCAACCCAGATGCAGAAAATAATTTATCGTGTCTTCGAAATTAAAAAAAAACCCTAACTAGAAGAAACCAATCAACAAGCCCTATTACATTTGAAACCCTAAACCCTGTCTTTTCTTTTCATTTAAAAATTGCACAAAGAAATGCAAAGGCATACCTGGTCCAACGAACCAGTAATGAGACTTCAAACTGGCGAAAAGCAATAGCTGCAGATATCGTCCAAACCGAGTAGACAATAACAGAACTGAAAACGATACAGGAGGCTGAAGCGAGAACGCTGATAAAACCACCAAAAATCCTAATTAACTTATTTGATTAAACATCAATGCCGATAGTAGCCATCTACAACTGAAGACAACCATTCCTTTGCAAACGCAAAATTCAACCCAGATGCAGCAAAATCATTTATCATGTCTTCGAAATAAAAAAAACCCTAACTAGAAGAAACCAACGAACAGGCCCTGTTACATTTGAAACCCTAAACCCTGTCTTTTGTTTTCATTTAAAAATTGCACAAAAAATGCAAAGGCATACCTGAACCAGCAAACCAGCAATGAGACTTCAAACCGGCGGAAAGCAACAGCTACAGATATCGTCCAAACTGAGTAGACAACAACACAACTGAAAATGGTAGAGGAGGCTGAAGCAAGAACGCTGATAAAACCACCAAAAACCCGCCATAAATTACAGTCGGCCATGCCGAAATGCTAAACATAAATTCGCCATTGCATCCAACCATTTTTTTTGCTCACCCATTTTCTGGGCTGCCAACACAGTGCATCTGAAACTACAACCTCACAACTGCCAAAACCACAACCACACGAAACCCACAGCCCTCGCATTAAACACAAAAAAAGCCACGTCTAAATTGCAGCAGAGGAACTCCGCCATTGCCGCCGAATTTGCAGGCGAAGGACATCAGGACCGGAAGGACGACCCACACGCAACCTCTTTCCACACCGGAGCAGAAGGACAACCCACAAAAAACCCCGCGGAACACCTCGAACGATGCACACAAAACCCCATACCTCGCATTAAACACAAAAAAAACCACGTCGAAATTGAACCAGACGAACTCCGTCATTGCCACCGAATTTGCAAGTGAAGGACCTCAGGAGAAGGACGACCCATAGGCAGCTTCTTTCCACACCGGAGCAGAAGGACGACACATCTCGAGCTAGAACAATGGAGCAGAAGGACGGCACATCTCGAGCTAGAACAATGGAGCGGAAGGACGACACAATAAAATGAACAACCTCAAACCATAGTCGCATTAAAGACCTCGAACCATACACACAAAAACCGCCTCGGTCACACCAAAAACCACCTCGGTCACAGCATCCGAGGACAACCCGAACAACGAGGCATGACGCCATCGCGCCACCGCCTCCTGGGCCACACCATCCAAGGCGGGCGTCACCGCGGACGGCCCCAATCACAAGCCAACAAAATAACCCATTTACAATTAAAAAAAAAAAAAAAATCCAACTCTAAAGTTAAACATTGCGTCCACCAAATATTTATCAACAGCAACCCAAACTAATGCCCCCGATCGAAAAATAGATGTCGGGGACATAATAAAGGTTTCAAGTATAATCATAATTTTTTCAAATTATATGGTTTGTTGTTATATAAGTATTTAATTATAAATTTTTATTATGATATGGTTTGTAGTCATATAACATTAAAAGAAATGGTATTTTAAATTCAAGGAATTAACTAGGATGTAACTTGTTTTCAACAAGTCTCCACTCTCCACTCTTGAACGCTCCATTCTCTCATCTTGAACGTTAAGGTTTTAAGTGGGTTATGAAGTACTTGGCCAAGATGATGAAATGGAGGCCATGGCCTATTCTTGCGGTTGTAAACTCAAACTTTTCCTGTCCATTATCAGTTCACCGGACGGTATGTTGTTGCTACAACATTCCCCCTAGATTTTTTTTGAAAAATATTGGGGCCCCCTCCTTTGTTTTTTGAAAAATATTGGGGCCCCCTCCTTTGTTTTTGAGAAGAAGTTTTCCTAAGGATATTTGGACATTAAAGTCTTTCCATATTTAGTCTCCCTAAAGAAAAGTCTTTTGTTTTGATTTTTTCCTTTTTTTTCGCCTAAGTCAAACTCAAGACTCTGAGCTGCAATGGCGGAAGCTCTGAGCTAACCTTACCGCAATGGCGGAAGCTCTGAGCTAACCTTACTGCAATGGCGGAAGAGTTGGTCCAAACTTTCAGAAACCACGGAATAAAAAGACTAAGTCAAGCCGCGGCGGGAAAACTTATCTTAAAGCCCCTGAAAAAGCGAAACCTTTGATCAAGTGGCCCGCGGCGGAACGAATTCACCAAGTTTCTCTGCAACAGCGGGAGAATTTTCCCAACTCTTCCGCAAGTGATCTTTTTTTATGAATAAGTCACAACGGCGGAAGGACTCGGTTAATCTTTCCGCAACGGTGGAAGGACTCGGTTAATCTTGCCACAACCGCGAATGTGGAAGCACTCACTTATCCTTTCTGCAACGGCGGAGGAACTCGGTTAACTCTTCCAACTTGCGATGTTGCGCTGCTCTTCCACGGATGAACTTCGGTAATTCTCCCGAAATAGCGGACAAACTTGTTGATGCTTTCCGCAACGGTCGAAAAAGTTGAGCTAGTCTCTCTGGTTTTGACGGCCACAATTAACACCGAGCATGCCGATTTGACCTGTCCATACACCTCATTAACCCCGTTTTATGTTCACATCTACCTTATTAATTGCTCGCACGTGCCAAAATCCTTATATAGGACCAAAACCCCGTTGGATTTCCATTGTTTCTTGTTGCTTGAGAGCTCTGTTCCCATTTCCATTTGAAGTTACGAAGCACATATTCCAAGCTCGTCAGTTCCACAGCAAACGCCGACATCCGCATAACGTTCGTCTCTTCACAGGTTAGTACCCTTACAGACCTTATTATAGTGTGTTCTTCTCATTTAAAATGGCATGATTCGTCGCTCTTTTTGTTCTATCCTAGCCATGGCGGGACTCTCAGATAACCATGGCTATAGCCGACCCATGTGCACACCCGACTAGGCATATTGAAGTCCTGATTGTGGACAAAAAGGCTCTAGAACCTCAAGCACCCACCACTTAAATGTTAGAAGAACTTGCAGCATACCTCTGCCCATCATAGATGCCACCTGCTTGGTAATTTCGAGACCAACCTTGCCCATCCTTACACCAAAGATATAAGCATTTTTACAAGACTGTGGAGTTTTACGCCATTCTGCACTTTGAAACCGGTTATTATCATGTTTTTCTCTTATAAGAACGTAGAATACCCAGGCCTACTTTATGTGAATTGCTTTCGTAGTTCATAGTTACAATATCAACAACGGAAGTAACCAAATTAAATTTTTTCACAAGATTATAAAATAGCATGTGAAAGAACTATTTTGAAACAATGAGACAAGCAGGAATTAGAAGTTTTAGTTGGAATTTGGATCTTATCATTATAAGTAGGATGTTGGTTTGGATTGCTAACGTCGAGTCATATATTCTTATTCATGTCTGATTGTTGAACAGGATTTTCAAAAATGGCTAAAGGTGGCAAGAGAAAGTCAAAGGCAACCGATGAAAGCACAAGAGTAGAAACTACATTCCAGGATACCAAGTGCACCACAGGCATGCCCCCAGAATTAAACTGGGGAGACGTATACCGTATGATAAGAGATCAAGACTTCCCTGAAGCTCTTCTTGAGGAAGAATATTTATATCAGAACATCAGAAACTCTTGTATATCCAAGGCGGCCACACGTCCAGAGCTCTTCCCATGCGCGGAAGTAATTGGGTGGATTTTGCAACATGCGAACACCGAGACAAGAGTTATAGCAGACAGCAAAGGAAAAGCTTTTTCCTCATTTCACCCATCCTATATCTCAACGGCTTACAAGTTTCCCAAATCCCAGCAGCGGCTTGATGATGCGTGGTTGGAAGAGATCCAGATGGATAATCTAGAGATGGCTAGGAAGCTGTTAATTTCAGGAAAGCAAATCAGAAAAAAGGATAGCGAGGAGTACGAGGTTCAGAATATGAGGCCCCATTTCAGACTGATCGCTCTCATGTTGAGCAGAATCTTCGAAAGACCCGATGGGACGATGTTCATGCTGCAATGGGTCCCCATCATCCACTACGTAGCTTTCAAAGGGACAATTTTCAACTGGGCTGATATTCTCTCAAACAACCTATCATCAACTATATTGGTTGCACGAGAAGGGTTAGTAGAGAGGAAGGCAGAATGTTATATGGCATCTTACTTGATAGATTGTATTGTGGCGAAATTCCCCTTTCCCAAGTTGGGATGCATATGGAACTTGGCAGATAGCTCAGTGGTCATCGCCTACAAATTCTTTTGGGTCCAGAATTACAAAAAGCATTACAAACTCATTTGTGAGGAGTTTATCATGCCCCTATATGAATTAATGTTTAATGAAGAACCCAACTGCCTATCTGAGAACGCCATGGAAGTTTTGGAGAAATATGGTGATTTCTATTTTTCACCAGAAGGTACCTACATAAGAATGTACGGAGGCTCCAAATCCCCGTATATCCTACCTAGGTATGCTACGGATTATATAGTCCACAAGGAGGTAGTAAGACAGGTATTCATTGATGGAATTGGCAGTACCTTGTATAAGGCCAAGAAGGCTTCCTTCCCGCCTTTACCATTTTATGTTGGGGCCTACAAATTTTCAAAACTCACAACAACAAAATATTTTGTGGCAGAGTTGAAAAGCTTTCATTTTGGGGAAAGGATTTTTCACAGAAATGATCGATAAGGCAAAGTTGCACAACATTGCAAAGAAATCTCCACTCCCTTTGAATATGATAACTATTATGTTCAAGATGAGGAAGTATATAGAGGGGTTAGCAATATAACTGAGCTATGGATTTGTAAATTTGGAAAAGGAGGAGCCAGCTCGAGCTCTAATGTTGTGGAGAAAATAGATCAGCAACGAGAAAATTGTATCTTTGAGACTGCTGAGGCTCTCTCGAAAGAAGAACAAAGGCTCCAGGAACAAGCCAAAAAAATCCAAGAAGAAGTTAAGAAAAGAATCAACAAGGAAAAAGAGGATAAAATCCAAGAAGAAGAGACTTTAAGAGCCCAAGCAGCTGAAGCTGAAGCAAAGAGGATTCAAGAAGAAGAGAGGATCAGATTGGAAAGAAATGTGAAGCAGGAAGAAGATGACACACTAAGAAGGGAGCAGGAGAAATAGGCACAATGAAAAGAAGAAGAAGAAAAGAAATCCAAAGAGGATGCTCACCCCAAAATCCCAAGCACACAAGACGTGGATATGAATTCCCCCATAAGAAACCTTCCACTCGTCCCGTTTACACCATCCAAGAATAGCAAGGTGTCCCAATGGGATAAGTTCACTTATAACAAAAAGAGGAAATCCAGAGGAAATCCATTGTTAAAGAAACGGTGACTAGGATGAAGAGGCCTTTTCAACCAGATATCGTCACCAAGCATGAAACCACAGTCATGCAAGGCACCCAACATGACCCCCAACTCATGGCATCTATTTATGTGTCCGTTGTTCTAGCAACCACCGACAATGTCAACATACTAGGGGATAAATTGAGTCTAGAGAAAGAGAGAGCCCATCAGTTGCAGGAGGCATTAGTCAAAGAGAAAAATTAGACAAATTTGATGATCGAAAAGAATGATTCTCTCACATCTCAAAAGGAAGAATTAAATGAAACGCTTCAACAACTGGAAGCTGATAGGAGAGATTTGGCAATGCAAGTAAGGGTTTTAGAGGTAGAAAAGGGAGAACTTGAAGATAAAAACCTGAAGCTTGAATCGAAGAAGTTTGACAATGTTCAGGAGATCGACAACCTGAAGGAACACATGGAAAAGTTGCAAGAAGGCAACGAATTGTTAGAACGGCAATTGGAACTAGCAAACAACAAAATGGGAGACATTAGCCCCTTCCACGAGCAAGCCTGTGAAATAATAAGAAGAACCGACGGCTTCCAAGAACTCCTATCAGAGGAAATATACAAACTAACGGCAATAATGACCAAGGTTAAGGAAATCAATCTCGAAGCCACTAGGGTCAAGAGGAATCATACACGTATCAGTGGAGAGATTAAGAAACACATTGAGTGGAGAGAAGGGAAATCAGGATTCACGGAAACTCTTCCCCTTAAGTCTATTGTCAAATACAAAGCAGATGTGTGCACCTTAGATTATTCTAAAGATTGCGGATTAAAGTTGGACACCGTAACCCTAGCTACTTATGAGTGGTGTAAGAATTTGTATTCTAAAATACGAGCCACACAGGAAAGTTGTCAGATGGCCATGTCCCAGAGGACAGAAGAATTCCCAGATAAAGTATAACGTTTATCTGACCTGAATGAGGGGCTCAAGGCAGAAAGCGAATATGTGCAAAAGCTGGACATCTTGACCACAGAAGACCTGCACCAATTTATCAGCCAGGCTGCTATTCATAAACACTACCTAGAAGAAAGTCTCTGAGCCACTATGGCAGAAATGATTATCCTAGCAGAAGAGCTTGCCAAGCAAGAAGTGTCTCTTAGATTTATGATTCTCTTGGTTGGAGTCAATATTGTAAAGGAAGCGAATCAGTAGGGAAATTACATAGCATAGGTAGACAGGGCACTGGCAGCCAACCAAGCTTCGACCTCAGAGAGTGTTCCAGTTGCTGCAGTAGCGTTAGTTTTAGAAGAAACACCAGCGGTCTCAGAAGTGCCCAAGTCAACTGAGGAGCCAACTCAGGGATAGCTCACATTTGCTAATGTCTCACTAATGAAAGCCAACATGCCTCTTTGGTTTCTATTTTATGCTTATACCTTTGAATTATTAAAATGACTTGTGGGTTTTAACTCCCGTTCCTTTTGTAAAGTTAATTGGGATATTTCTCCTTTTTTGTAATATCAGCACTACAGGACAAATTAAGAGAATGTAGACGGTTAGGGTATAGGTGGCAGCTCCTAGCACATTTTGTAAAGCTATATATAGCTGGTTAGAAGGGAATAGAGGAGACTTTTGGCAGGTGAAATAATTTCTTCTTATGTATAAGAATTACTTCAGCTACATGAATAGAGAAAAGATTTTGGCCTGTGAAAGTTGGTGCATCGTTTTGCTTTGAGTGTGATGGGCATTTGCTGAACTATTTCTGCATCTTTCATATTCATTCAGTGAGATCTTTCCTGGCTTATGTGAATTAATTCTATGTTGTGAATGATTTTACTTCTTGGCAAAATTTATGTACCTTATGAGTGATGGAATGTTTTAATATAATCAGAGCTATCTTTGGTATCATTTATATTCTGCTGAAAATGCTTTTATGGGATTAAATGGCTATCTGTTTCGATCTTTAAAGGTTACTTTCAGTTTATTGCTCATAATTTAAAGTTTTGCTCCTTGCAATGATAGGTTAATTTAGTTTTATTTAGTTTAGAACAAATTCGTTTAATGCATGCATTTAATTTAGGGCATATGCATATCATCTAAAATATAAAATATATTAACGGTGGATCAGGCCGCAACCAGTAAAATCAGCAAATCTTTAAACCTCACACAGTAGTCGGAACTGTTAACCAGATGGATTCCCCACACCAAACGGTGAGCGATCTGATTGGGATTGCTTACTGGGGAGAATACCTAACTGATTGATGCTACGATTTTCGAGGCATCAACAAGGTGTTTATACTATCCCAATGCCCACAAGCTGAAGCTGGATATGATGCAGAGGGTTCATATTATCCCAATGCTCACAAGCTGAAGTTGGATCTAATGCAGAGGGATCTGATCTGGATCTGATGAGTCATCTTGTGGCTTCAAACTTCAACGCTATAGTTAATAAAATAGGCTTTGGGTCTTTCTGAACCAAATATGAGAAATATTGTAATAAATTTACAATTACGACGTTATACTAGGCGAAGAACTATGCTCAGGCTTTCAGGACCCAGAACGCTCTTTCGGAACTCGCCATCTCAGGCAGCTTGTCTAGATGTAAAATTCCTGTGACAGATAGGGCTTTCGTGCAACCTTTCTTTCTTAACCTTAGTGCAGAAAGTGTACTTATAAGTTTTAGAAGAAGGTCTATAGAAATAAGCTAAATCCCTCATTGATCTTGTTGTGAACATGCAACTCGGGATTAAATATTTCCTGGAAGCAAAACCCATGGCCATAACAAAGAATAGAAAACAGACCGACATAACAAAAAAAATATGAATTCCGTATTAAATTAAAGACAACCTACCCCAATCGAGGTGGAAACAATACAAAAACAAAAATTTTGTATACAAGCTTAATGAATATTTCACATTGTTTAAGAAAGCTTACTTGATTAATGTTCCCACGCAGTATTTTGTGACTCTCAAGCATGCCATCACAATATGCCAAGTGCTGCAGCAATTGGGTAGTTATAATCGCAATTGCTTTGCTAGTGAATGGAAACAAATTCTTTGCTCGTTAATGGAAACAAAAACAAGATAACGGCATAGAAACATGAGATAACACAAAATTTCATGCACGAGGACAAGTGGCACAATTTTCCCATGCACCAGGCAATCAAGCATATATGTGTTGCTCCATAGGTAATTGTCCCAAGACAACTTAATTATTATTAATTAATTAAATACCATGAAAAACTTAATTAAACATATATTTCTTATACGTGGTCATTAATTTACTTAATGAAACACTTTTATTTCCTAATTGCACGGAAAACATAATACCATGCACACCTGGCTCATTTGTATCCCGTAACATACACATTTAACTACATGCATTGATTTTGCAATTCGGGATGAATTATGGAGTACGATCACTTAGTGCGTGTTTTCTAAAAAATACTAATACCGTTTCTTCCTATTCGTTCATAATTTGTCTCCACCTGAACCACGAGCCTTGCAGAAGTAAGACCTGTTGGCCGATAGAAGATACATTTGGCCCAGAGCACCTGTACCTATGGGTAACGACGCACAAAATGCCTAGGCCATATAGTATACAAATTTTCGCTTGTATAAATACCTACTTGGTTCTTGAATGGTTGGGCCACAATCTAGCGATAAGCGTAGGCTCGGTTTGTTCCAACTCTTAATTGTAGGAGAATAATTTTATCAAAAGACACTATTTATGCAACTAATTGTGGAATAACTACAATTTTAGAATATTTTGATGGTACCAAAAGACCAAACTTCGCCAAGATGAAGAGAAAAAGAACATATTAAAAAAGAATAGAATATATCAGTTGTTATTGTGATAGCGGGGCATTAAATCCCCACAACTTTTACTGATGCATCCTTCAATTCCAGGTGGGTTCTGGTTCATTGGAATGGCCATAGTTTGGTTGGTTTCCTATTCACGGAGCGCATAGAAACCAAAATACTAACGGCTGCTCTAGACGGTAGGTGCTACAAGCACAAAAGCAATGCTAAAGCCAACCAAGCAGGAGAAATCATTAGGTCAAAAAGTGGGTAGTAAGGCCCACTAACCGCAGTGGACACTGGGCCAAATCGCAAAACTTAGCTTCACACAACGATGAGGCGGACCCGAAACCCTCATGGAAAACGAGTCTCTACTCGTATTTCAGATGCCAACAAGAGGATTTGAAGTAGAACGATAATTGCAGGTATGCCCACAACGAACAGGAGTCAAGGGCCTGACCGAATAATTCAGGGGTGCCTACTTCCAAAAGGGAAAAGAAGCTTCTCCGGCAGCTAGGAAAAGCACCAGAAGAAGAACATGAGCTTTACACAGGTAATTCCTAAAGGAACATGCCCAAAAATATATCTTTGTAAATTGCAAAAGAGTGGAGAATATAAACCGCAAACACATACAATAAAATCCATAGAAGAAAATACAACTGCCTCTTCTAGCAAGAAAGTGTTGAGATTTTACTTCACTAAAATTAATCAAGCAGGCAGTGCTGGGAGATTCTATGTTTTAAATTTTCTCAAACGTTTTTAAAAATAGGAAACAATTTCTATTATAGAAAGCAGTTTTGCATATTCATTTAAAACAAGAAGCACTTACCCGGTAAAATGCAGCGAGGACCACGGCTGGAAGTGCGGATGCAAGTTTCTTTGTTAATAGTGAGCAATCATGAAGACCGGCATCCACAGACAAGTATCGATGAACATACAAACACGCACAAACACCGACAAAGCCTTGGTTCTTAAACCCAAGTTTCAGCAAACGACAAAACACAACAAACCACCGACGAAAACATAGATAACAAGAGAGAGCTTTCTCAACAAGAAACAACACCAACACAAAAAGACCTTGCCAATGCGAGTCAGGAATATAGACAAGGGAAAAGACCTCGGACAGAGAAAAGACCTCTGCAAAGGGCCATAAATTGCATAGTGAACTGTAATAAATAAAAATGACCTCAACCATACCGCTCCTCGATTCATTGCCAAAATCAATGCCCTCACAAAATGGCCCTGTGAAAAGGCCAAGCCATGAGCATACATGCGGGTCCAGACAACCATCAATAAAAATTACAGGCAACATACCACCGCACCCCAACATTGACCCAAACGAGGAAGAGCACACTGCTACAATAAACCACGGGTCCAGACAACCATCAATAGAAATGGTAGGCAACATACCGCCGCACCCCAACATTGAACCAGACGAGGAAGACCATACTGTTGTAATAAACCACCCACCACCCATGACATTAAACCATCCAACAACCACGCCATGCAGCAACAATAAAAGCCCAACTAAAGCACATTTACAAGAGGTGACGAAAGACCGCCATTGGGTCGTGGAGCACACAACCTTAGGATTGCAGAAAACATAATGTCGGAGACATAAAAGAGACAATCCGCAAAAATCGCTTCAAAGGCAATACGCAAAGGCAAATTTAAAACATGAATAAAAGCTAATCGCTTAAAAGGCAATATGCAAAGGCAAATTGAAAACATGAATAAAAGCTGACACATTGAAAATAAATTCATGTGGTGACTTAAACTGAGGCAAATTAAAAACATTGAAAAATATGAATAAAAGTTGTGAAATTAGGTGCCCTCAATTATTCCTCTCTTTGTCTTTTACCTCCCTGGAAATTAGGTGTCTTTAATTATTCCTATCTTTGTCTTTTACCTTCGTGGACCCTAATTCTATTCATTTTTTCCTCCCACACTGCTCCCTCTATACGCATATATATATATATATATATATGGATGACGTTAGGACGGTATAATGTGTTACTTCCAACATTTTAACCACGATGAATATACGATTACAGTATAATACATATGTTAACAATGCATATACACCTACCAGCAATGGCAGTCTTAGGCTCTATATATAGAGAGCCAAGCCGCTTGTGTCCATTCATCACAGAAATCGCATCGCAGAGGGTAGATTTATCATAAACAGATAGAGAGCTCAAGTTATGGCTCACAATTCCGAATATGTTTCCACCAATCTGAACAATGAATCTTGCATTTACTTCCCACTGAAATGGAAGATACCAATCTTGACTTAATCAAACGTCTTCAGATCGTGGACACATTGGAATGCCTTGGAATTGATCGACATTTTCAACACCAAATTAAAACAGCTGCTCTCGATTACGTTTACAGGTTACGCATATGTCTAGACACATCAATCAATTTAATTTAGCGTTTGCATATATCTACACATCGTTTTTGGGGATGTTTTTTATACCTTTCAAAGCTGAGTGATGAGCTGAGCAGATGCTGGAACGAAAGAGGTATCGGCGTGAGATCAAGGGAATGCCTCATTAAAGATCTGAACGCTACAGCTTTAGGATTTCACGTTCTCCGACTGCATCGATATAATGTATCCTCAGGTGATATAAACTACAATTTTTTCTTTATTTGATGTTAAGCTATAATATAATCTTTGATATTGTTGAGCAGAAGCAAGCGAAATAGTTCAACTTATAGTTAGATTAGTTGAGATGTAGTTAATCTTGTGAGAGATTTTTTTATAATTCCGTGCTAGATTCGAATATCTTGGATGAGATGCATTCAGTAATGTGAAAGGAATGATTGGATTTTTGAAAGACGTCTCTTTAACTGAATTTTAATATAATTAAGCTTTGAACATATGTAGATCGGATATTTCCCCCAAATTTTATCTAGGTTTAGTTCGATAGTTATATTCCTAAGCTTCGAAACAGGAGTGTTGGAGAATTTCAAGGATGAAGACGGGAAGTTCTTCTGCAATTCCAGTGGAGATAAACGAGTGAGAAGCATGTTGTCGTTACTTCGAGCTTCACGAGTGAGAAGCATGAACTTTTTAGAGGTCCTCTAGGGATTGTTGAGTCGGTGAACACCTTTTTCATGTCATAGAATTTTATGAGGTAAATATCGATGAGTACTGCAGAGATGTTTCTAAGTCTATAATGTGTCCTTCATGTTTTACCACATTTATTTCATCCCATGTAACGTTTTCATGAGATGGTAATAAATCTTTGAGCAATAGATTCTTCCCTATTCGTGTTGTTAATACATATAGTGTGGAATGTTGAAATGTTTAGTAAATATTTCATTTTTCTTTGACCTCTAGTCCAATTTCAGGATGTGTATGTGAACCAGTCATATTAGAAGTTTTCATTTACTGTGGTTTCAGTGCATGTCATGCTGCGAAGAAATTCATACAAATTCATGTGATATTTACATTTTGTCACAAAGTACTGAATTCTTTTAATAAATATCAACACATTTATTCTTCATTTAAATATCAAATATTTGTCCTCGAGGCCTCTCGTGTTTTCATTTATTTCCATCAAGTAAGTCAACATTAATTTATATTCAAAGCAATATAATACTTTACAAGATTCCTTTGAAATGATGTTATCTATTCAAATCTAGTTCATAAAGTTTTATTCATAAATATATTCAAGAAAACAAGCAATTGATATCATAATTCACATAGATCGAGCTCCATAATTTATAAAAGTTAATCCTCATCATGCCTTGGCATATATTACCTTCAACCTAGTATTCCTAAGGGGATAACACTAAAAATGGTGTTGTTTCCAAGGATGGAGGATCAGAAAGTATTTTTCATAAGCATGATAGAGTGAAGCTTTGATTTCTATTCAATTAAAGAAGAGAAGACAAATCCATTGAAATTTTCACCTTGCGACTCCACAAAATCAAGATGGATTTTGGTAGCAGGCATATCGGATCAAATCAAAATTCATAAGAATTTTGGATCCTTCTAGATTCAAGAAAACACTAGAGAGATCTTTGCAATTCTCCAAACACTCAATGTAAAGGTATTCCTTGTGTAGATTCTCCTTTAATATCTCATACTTTTCAAAATCAAGAAAGTGTGGCATATTTAAATAATAAAATAACTCATAATAATCCTTTGAATCCGGTCTTAGAACCTCAATTTTTCAGCATTGCACAAGCCGAATTTTCCTCCTCAGAGAATGCATATTACACCTCAAGGTAGGAATATTATCCTACAACACCTAATGGCTTGAAGAGGAGGAGGTACACCTTTACCTCCACCTATAAATACCTGGGTGGATTCCATGTATGGTCCATTGAACCTACCTAATGACATGCATGACCTACCTAAGATTTTTTTGAAAATATTTCCAAAAAATGATGGGGAGAAGGCCACCACTGTTGAAAAACATATGGACATTTTCCAGGACTTTACCAATAACCTTTACATTGAGAATAATGATTTGTTCATGAGACTCTTTGTACAAACTCTAGAAGGAGAGGTTAGGAAGTGCTTTAGAGCCCTTCCTACATCTTCTATAAATTCCTAGCATGATTTAGAAACCTATTTCATTAGATAGTGGGGTGAAAAGAGGGATCACCTCTATTATCTCATAGAATTTCCTGCATTAAGAAAGAAGAATGGGGAAACAGTTTTTGGATTTAATAAAAGATTTAACAAAATATATAATAATATTTCTCAAGGAATAAATCCTTCACAAGTAGCTTCTAAAGTCACTAATGCTGGTGCTTTTGAGCCTGAGTTTTCAATGATACTTAGAGAAAGGAGATCTGCAACCTTAATGAATATGCAAGATGATGCAGTGGGCATGGAAGGAAACATTATAGCTTCTAGAAAACAAAGATATAAATAAGATTCTGAGAAGAAAAAATATAAATAGAATGTTAAGACCTCTAGTGATAAAATCAATTCACAAGATGGTAAGATAGAAGATATGTAAAGATTACTACGGGGTCTATCAAACAAAGTTACCAGATTAGAGGTGGAAGGAAACAATTCCAATATAAATCCTCAAGGAGGATGTCAAAAGAATACAAATCAATACAAAATACCTTTCAACCCTCAGATCATTAATAGATAAAGGAGAAATGAACATCCACAAACCTCCTATCAAAGAGAACAACAATAATCAATTTCCATATTCCCCCCCTAATGAGGAATACATAGAACAACTTAAAGAAATTTTATTGATGTATGATGAAAGTGATATGATTCACCTAACACAAGCAGACTATGAAATATTTTTACAATAAGAAGTGTATCAAATTGATCAAGAAATATAGAGAACATACAATTTGAGGCCAAGATATAATTCATCAAATCATAGACTAATTCCCTCTCCTAGAAAAGATGTTGAGAATCCAAAACCTGAAAAAAAAATTCTGAGAGTTTGATAAATTATAGGGAACCTGATAACTCCCAAGAAAGAGTGGCTAAGCCTATATCCCCTGCTGCACAAAAGAAAATTGAAATTCCTTGTCCTAAAAGAATCGAGTTTGAAAGAAAGGAATCAGAAAAATCTCATATTCCTTTTGATATTGAACATGAGTTCTCCAAAATAAAAATTCCAATCCCTCTATTTGAGTTGGATAAAAAACTTGTTTATCAAAATCAAATTGAGAAGGTCCTAAACTTGGTTGAGCCTAATATACATCCTGACACATTGAATTTAGCTCATGAAAACCTTGCCATATTAGTAGGTCTTGTGGTAGAGGAAGAGAAGGATGAACTTACAACCCCTTTTTGCATCACTCTGATCATACATCGAAAATTATCGCACAGTTGTATGTTAGATTCTAGAGCTTCCCATAATCTCATGCCAAAAATCATTATGGAGCAGCTAGGTTTGAATATTACTAAACCACACCATGATCTGTATAGTTTTTAATCCAAGAAAGTAAAATGTTTGGGTACTATTAAATATCTAGTGGTCACCTTAGCTCAATTGCCTACAAAATGTATCATGATTGATGTTGTAGTGGCAAATGTGCATGTGAGATATGGGATGATATTTTCAATAAATTGGTATAAAAAGATAGAAGACACCATGCAAATGGATGTGAATTATGCTACAGTACCATTATTTGCAAGAGAGACTAGAATATTATACAAAGAGGGTATTTTTTCATATGTGATTAGTGACCAAAACAATCCCATAAATTACCTTGTATATTCCTTGGAAGAAGAAACATGGTGTTGCATACTTTCTTTGGATGAAGGATGTGAGGAGAATTCCTTTATAGAAGTGGTTTTTCAACTTTCCTCCTTTGAATTAGATAAGATTTGGAGTTTTTTTTTATGGAGCTTTATCTAAACGAGAAGCAGAAGCATGAGTAGTGCTCTTATCCCCAAATCAAGAAGAAATTATTTCATATTTCAAAGTGAATTTTGAGACTCCAAACAATATTGCTGAGTATGAATACCTCATATTAGGATTAGAGGCTACAAGAAGGATTGGTATAACATATATCTCTATTTATGGAGATTCAAAATTAGGTTTGTAGCAAATAAAAAATGTGTATCATATAAAACACCCAAAGATGAGACCATACAGAAACAAAGTATGGGATCTTATAGAAAAAAATTTATGTGCTTTTAATATCATTTCTTTCCAAAGGGATATGAATCAGAAAGTAGATTCTCTAGCTATTACTACTAGTTCATTCAATCCCCCCAAAGAGATAAAACTTAGGCACAATGTGGAAATGAAATATAGGCCTTCTATCCCTCACAACCAGAAGCATTGGCAGGTATTTGGGGATGATCAATAGATTAAACAACTTTTATAAATGATTGATGATTTTTCAAATAATTGCGTAGATCAAGATCGGGATGAAGAAGAAGGTGTAGACAATCAAGAAGAATCAAAAGCATATATGGAATTTAATAGCAAATTTGCAAATAATAAAATATTGCAATCGAAGAATAATTTCATTCCCAAAGGTCTAGTTCCACTAAAAAGGTTGTTTGATAAAAATGGCATTCATGTCAAGCCTACTGTCCAACCAAAAGAGGAAGAACTGGAAAATTTGAATATTGGCACATTAGAAGAGACCAAGTACATCAAATTGTCAAAATTGTTTTCTGCTGAAGCCAAACAAAGGTATTTGAAATTGTTTACAGAATATATAGATGTATTTGCATGCAAGTTTGAATACCTTAGGACATATAATACATCTATAATTCAACATAAGATACATAAGATACATTTAAATCCTAGAATTAATCCTTTCAAGTGAAACCTGAGACAAACCAATCATGTTTTGTTTCCAATAATTGAAAAGGAAGTAATTCAATTATTAGATGAAAACATAATAATTCCTTTGAGATATTCAAAGTGGGTAGAAAATTTGTTACCAATCTGGAAAAAGAGAGGAGAAATAATATTATGTGTGGATTTTATAAACTTGAATAAATGATCCTTAAAAGATAACTACCCATTGCGAAAAATTGATCAAATTTTACAGAGACTAGTGGGAGAAAATAGGATACCAATGATGATTGGTTTCTCAGGATACAATCAGGTTTCTATTAGCAAAGAGGATAAGGAAAAGAAAGAATTCACCACATCCCAGAGAACATTTATGTATGATAAAATGGATTTTTGACAAATGAATGAGGGAGCAACATTTCAGTGAGATATGGATATAGCCTTTCTCGGAGAAAGAGATAAATTTATTGTAATATATATTGATTGCATGAATATTTTTTCTAAGATAGATGAAGAGGATTTATCTCACTTGAATCAAATATTCAATAAATGCGGAAGATATGGGTTATCGCTCAATCCCAAGAAATCACATTTTTCATTGTAGGAAGGAAAGTTGTTGGGACACATTGTCTCCAGGGATGAAGTAAGAATTGATCCATAAAGAGTGGCAACTATACTGTCAATAGATATCCCCCCCCCCAAAAAAAAAAGTACAGTACTTCATAGGAAAGATAAAATTTCTAAGGAGATTTATCCCAAATATGGTTGAGATGATAAGAAATATTACTAATATGCTAAAGAAGGACAGTGAAGTCAAATGGACCCAAGAATCAAGTGAATATTTCGAGCAACTCAAAAAGGATTTGGGAGAGGATCGTGTAATGATAATTCCATAGTACATAAAATTTATTTTTTTTCTCGTTTGCCTCATCTAACACAATTGTAGTTCTGCTTCTCCAAACGAATCAAGAGGGATATGAACAGCCAATAGAATTATTTAGTAAGGCTTTAAGAAATGCATAATTGAAGTGCATTATGATGGATAAACAAGCCTATGCCATGGTCAAAGCATTGAAGTATTTCGGATGTTCCTCGTTACATTCACATGTGATTTCTTATGTGCCACATAATACTGTAAAAAATCTACTCATCCACACAGACAACAAAGGAAGGAGAGGTAAATGGATTTCCAAAATACAAGAATATGAATTGGAAATAAAACCTACCAAACTGGTCAAATGAAAAGGATAGGGAAAAGTATTGGTTGAATCAAATTGTGAAGCACATCTAAATCTAGTGACAAAAATAATAGAGGGGGAAAATAATACAAATGAAGAAGATCTGCAAGGAAATACAGTGAAGGTAAATCAATTTTTTTTAATCTCCTTAGTACATGGATATTGTTTTTTATTTGATGAATCGAGATTGTCCAGAGCATATGAGCAAGTCACATGATAGATATTTGAAATTGCAAGATGTTCAATATTGTGTATTATATGAGTATCTATACCAGAAAGGCCCTCAAAGCATATTTCTACATAGTGTGATAGAGGAAGAGATGGAAGGAATAATTACAAAATTCCGTAAAATCATATGTGGAGAACATCATAATTGGAGAGCAACAACATATAAGGTTCTGAGAGATAGATACTATTGGACCAAAATATTTTCTAATGCTAATCATATGATAAGGGAATGTATTGAGTGTCAAATGTTTGTAGGAAAGCAGAAGCCGAAACCTTTTCCTTTGAAGCCAATTAAGGCAGTTGCTTATTTCCAACAATGGGGTTTATAATTTTTTGGGGAAATAAATCCAAATTCCAGTGTCCAACATAGATGGATCTTGACAACAACTAATTAATTCACAAAGTGGGTTGAGGCTATTCTAACAAGGTCAGCCAATGACATAGTGATCATAAAATTCCTAGAGGGATAGTATCCTGTCGAGATTGGGATGCCCAAGAAAGATCATAGTTGATAATTCTCAAGCATTCAGTCATTAAAAAAATATAGAAATATTCTAGATTTATAATATTGAGTTGGGGAACTCCACCACATACTACCTCCAAGAAAATGGACTGGTAGAATCATCCAAGAAAATCTTTCTCAGAATCATCAAGAAAACTTGGGATGTGAACCTAAGATATGCATTATGGGTTGACAAAATAAGTGTGAAAAGATAAATTGGAACCTCTCCTTTCCAATTGGTATATGGAAAGGAGGAATTTCTTCCAATTGAATTCGGACTTCCGGTGCTAAAAAATATGAAAATGAATCTGAGTTGCAAAATGACATGATCAGGAGGAAGTATGAATTGATAGAGTTGCAATAGGAAAGAGACTAGGCAAGTGTTAAATTGTAAGAACCTTAGAGAAATATGAGGATGACTTTTGATAAAAGGTATATAGAAAGAGACTTCTAGCCAGGAGACATAATGCTAAAATGGGATGCTAGAAGAGAGGATAAAGGAAAGCATGGAAATTTTGACAACCTGTGAATGGGGCCATATACCATATCAGTAGTACAAGGAAATAAAACCTACATTCAGGTAGAACTAAACGGTGAAGTCATGGAGGCCGATGTCAATGGGAGGTTTTTCAAGTGATTCTTTCTATAATAAAAATTGAACGGGGAACCTTCCATATATGTAAACAATAGAATACAATATTTTAACATTATTATTTTACTTTCCTTCCATTTTATTTCCATCATTTCCATTTCCAGTCTTACATTACAAAGATTGTACATATGTTGAAAAGCTAAATAAAAAAATTTCAATGTCTGAAATATTTGAGAAAAGGGGACTCCATAAACCAATAGTAAAGGAGCTAATATGTTGTTCTTAGTTGTTTGTAAAACAAACATATATCCCCGTCAGATCCGATGTTAGTACTAAGTTTTTCGAGGTATTCATATATTTCAAAGGGTATACAATGTTAAAATATCTCAGTAATATGCTCGACTTCTTAAAATAAAGAAACAAAGAAAAAGCACCTGATCGGGGGTGAAAGAATGAGGGATAAAAAAATGAAATTGGTCGATTTGTAGTGTCCCTTTTTAATAATTTGCACAAACTAGGAAACATTGTAATTTTTGGCCAATTCGACCCTTAGACTAGTATTGACTCAACTACTTCCAAATTGCTCCAAATGGTTCCGAATTGGGTTTGAATGAGTTTGGAAGGTATTCAGACATGTAAATGAGGCTAATGGATTCTTGGACACTCTTAAAAATCTTCTTCAACATTCATTTATAATCAGGGAAAAATGATGAACTTTACTAGTCAAATCGAGGTTCACAATCCCCAAGGGTAGGAGACAAAGATGGCTTCCCAAATACTATAAAGCCTTCCCAAATTTCAAAACAAAGACATGGTACTGATAAAGAAATTCAATGGGATCCCCAATTCATCATTAATAAGTTTCTATAAGCTTCTGCAACTCCCATAAATCAGATGTTTTTATACTAGCTTTGACATAGGGGGAAATGATAGTAAATATTCACAAATTGTTATGAAACTTAAGAATATTGCTCCAAATGCTTGTCTAATGGATATGAAACTTCTTCATAATATTTTAGGCACTCCATACAACATTAATATATCATATATTGACTGAACCATTCGAATTTGATACCACTTCAAGTGCAAATAACAAGGTATTGGGGAAATGACACCATTTATTCATAATTTAGCATTTGTACATGAAATATATTGGAATTTTGATCGGAAAGTATTATGAGCATTAAATACAGAGTATATATATCAGATTAAAAATATATGGGGCCTCAAGAGCTATCTCAAAGAGATCATCACCTCACCAAGTGCGTCTCTCCTCAAGGAGCAAGAATATGCCAAGAAATGAGAGAATGGTTGTAGAAGAAAGTTGAAAGAAATGTCACCATGAGCTGCCCTATAGCTTCAACCTATAACAAAAAACTCCATTGTATTTCCAAATGAAAGGTTCGAATGGCCTCTCCAATTTCCAATTAGGATGGGAATCTTTCACCCTCGAAATTGGTGCTAAGGCAAGTAGAATAGCACTCTACTAGCTCTCCTCTCCAAATGCAAAATATCAAATGATAAAAAACTGGTATTCTTATTTGTTCATTACTTTTATAAAATTCCTAAGGCTTCCATAACTCGAATTCCATCGATGAGCTTCATGCCAACTCAATTTGGGAAGAGATTCCCAAGTATGCCACTTGTCCCTCCAAATCTAGCCTCGGCCTCCTTCACTCAATTCAAGTAGGTGTCTCTTTGGCTTCCCTAACCCCCTTGTGCACCTTCTTGGAGGATATGTTTAGCCCGAACATGTCATGTATGTCATATTTCAGCCATCAGGTCTTATTTTTTCATAAGTGTCATAGTAATCTTGATCATTGGTGTCATAGAAGCTAGGGAATCTATCCCAAGTGTCCTACTAGCTCCAAAATGCCTCTTCCTCTTCAATGGTAGTTAATATTCCTCTACATTTAGACCTAATTGAGTCATTCCAAGTATTATTCCCTTCCAAATCCCCCAAGGATAGTGGTCTCCACCTTGGATTTGAATGGGTGAGAGTGGAATGCCATGTGGCATGGGAAATCTAGCTTTGCGTGGGTCCCACACCATCCATGTGTCTCCATGACTAAGTGCCATATTATTTTCTCATCATAAATATTTATTTATCCCCTCCTAATATATTTATGTCATGCTAAATTCCATTTTGGGTTAATTAGTCTCCTTATTCCAAATTTAATGTCTCCACCCAACCTACGAAACTAGTAGATTGGTGGAATTTTCTCCTTTTGGAATTTATTTGAATGGGGACATTACACGATTGCGAGGAAACATCATATTAAAATCCATCCAATGGATAATGTCAATATCTCATAGATAAGGTGTATGCATGATAGCGATCAACATTGAGCTAATCAAGCAAATGGTGGGAATATCAATGGTCGATGTGGATAACGCACCCAAAAGTGCATGCCCTTTAATTCACCCCTGGAGATCCATTGTCCTAAAAACACTAGGGAGTTGTGAAGGCCCTTTTCAAAACAACTAATCTTGTGTTTCGTTACCTCTCATAAGAAACCAGGGCGGTTCTGCCAAAAAGTTCAATCCACCAAGGCTTCCACACATGTTGAGAAAGTGACCAGGTGGGAGCCATGTCAACCAATTCAAAGCAGACTTGTATCAGTTGGGGTCCATTGACCTCATCTGATATCATTAAGGGAACGAAACCAAATTCCGGTAGTTATTCTATTTTTTATGTGTTAAACCAATTAAAAAGGGATTTTTCGAAATTCAAATGTTATCCTGCTAAATCTGAAGAAAATAAACATTCTCAAGACCAATGGACCAAGTCCATCATCCATCCATTTCCATAGTATTCTGTTGTTTCTAAACCTCAATAATTTATGTTGTTACTATCAAATAAATCAATAAAATGTGTGCTCTAATTTACCCTACAAAGCTCGTTTTAACCTACCAGTCTAGTATTTTCTTTCAAACAACCCCTAAATCTAAATACAAGTTACCTAAACCCATATTTTCTAGAGACGAGCATGTATATGATCACCATGATGACATTTTTTATACTATATTCACTAATTCAGACATGAATTTCACCACCAAAGAAGCCAAATCCCTAGCATTTGCAAATCATGACCCTTTTCATTTATGGGATTCAAATATTCCTAGAACTATTTTTCCCATAATTGTATATTTCACTGAGTTTATGGTATGGTGCTCTACACATTAGCCCCCCAGGAAAATATCTAGCATGACTTATGATTTGTTCATAACCTTGTATTTCATAAATGATAATACCCTACATAAAATGTTATGCATCCAAGACTATCTATCCCTTTAGACCCTCAATGAGAAAAGAATTTCCAATTACTATGAATCTCTACAACCCTTTGACGTAAACCATTTTTTGTCCAAACATCTTGAGAATGGAATGGCCATCCCTACGACTCCACCTCCATATAATACATCAGTATTCTATGACAGTACCAAGAAAGTTGTCTCAGTAATCTGCACCATAGTAGATCTTGAGAATGACAACACAGAGGATGATGCCATCCTAGGAATTCTCCTCATTTTGACACCTCCACTAGGCCTCTGGCCTCCTAAATTTGACATATGTAGCTTCCTAGATGAATCAAGTCATGAGCAATTGGAAGAGCTTCCAACTATAGAACGGTTTAGGTTCCCGTCTTTTCTATTTTATATGTTCCTGTACCATAATTTTGAGCAACACAAGCACCTCAGTTTGAAGATGTCAGATCAATATGGACATCAAAAACCAATGTACGAATGGAGTGATTTGATACTGAGAAGAACAAACAATTCTAATTGTACAAAATTCACAAATAGGGTGATGAGTACCACCTACAACCTAATATTTGTTTCTAAACATCCTAAAATGTTTCCTATGAATATAAACTATTTACAATTCTCTTGTGACATGAGTTTTGAAGATTTGTTTTTATATGAAGATTACACAGTCATAAGAGTGTATGGATTTCAAGATCAGGAGCCATACAAACTCCCCACATCTCTGACACCCATAATTTTCGCCATGGAATATGCAAGGCAGAGATTCATCTTAAATCATATGAATTTTGGCCACTTCAAGCATCAAAGAAAATTTCTACTATACCTAAAGAAGTTGGACCCTTTCAGATAAGGGGATTGAACCCATTACAGTACATGGAAGGTTTCCTAGCTCAATTAAATTTGTATAAAGATGATAAGGTATCATATGACCCTCACCATGTCATCTCTAAGTATAGGGTGGCTAATAGAAATTCCTCTTATGAATATATCCCTAAGTCACATTGGGAGAATATAGCTAACAAAGAAAGCTCGGAGGAAGTACAAACAATTTTGAAGGACATGGAGAAGCAAAATATTTAAGAACAACAAGCAGAGAAGAAAATAGGAGTAGATGAGTTCAATGTAGATATGGAAATCAATGAGATGGGTTAGGGCCCTCCAACAAAGAAGTAAATAACATAGGGAGAAGGAGCAAAGATAGGGTAAGTAGAAAAAGAAGCAGCCGAGGAACTTCCTAGATAATTAGCTGAGAGAATTAGATCACCACACGTCATCAAAGGAGGGACATTTGTCAAATTTACTCACTACCTCTCTTTGGATTTCATAGTTCCCTAAGTACTACCAACTTCACCCTTAACAAGCCCTATACAAATTAAAACAAATTTACAAACCTGGTACAAAGGTATTAGAGAAAGAGGTTTGAACTCACTAAGTGAAACTAGATAGGAGGTGGGAACATTAGGAAGAAGATTTCTAGATAATAGTGTAAGACCTGTAGAATGACACTTTCAGGTTCTTTGTGTTGGAATATTTTATATTCCTTGGAAGGTAATAATGTCTTTGTATTATGTCGGAAGTTATCCACAATCTTATGTAATTTAAAAGAGTAATACATTATATCCCATATTCATTATGGTAAAGTATACTCTTGATATCCATCATTATATAAAGAGATGTTATTATGGTGAATTATATTATCCCACATGTAATATGTGAGAGAAATTCATCCACATCTCTTGGTATATAATAGGGTCAAGGGAGGTACATCACATATAGTGATCATACCACAAGTGATAAAGTGGTATATGCTCATAGATAGTATTGACACATGGTATTGTGATCTCAAGCTTTGCTATATTGTATTGGGGTTATTTGTAGATGCTCTCTTGTAAGATTGAAGGAGATTTCTGGAGATAATAAGAAGACAACCTTCCCATGGACGTAGCCCAATTAGGTGAACCACGTATATCTGGTGTATTATTTTCCTTGTTCTCTTTCTGTTCTTATTTACTTTGATATGTTATTGATTGCTAATATAGGTAATCTAGTTTATCTAGATCCATATATCTGACACGGTATCAGAGTTGGTTGTTTTGATCTAGCACCTTCTATTGCTTTCAATCAATAACTATTATCATCTGGGCATTGTTTATTTTGTGATACCTTCACCAAATCCTTAACATAAGCAAAGTATGTCCATGTTCATTCCTTGTTTGGGATGAGGGGAGTTGTCATCAAGGGGGAGCAGTAATGACTCCTTCCTTCCTTAGTGTTAGTGTGGGATTTTCTTCCAACCATTATTAAGGGGGGGTGTTGCAATTTATTATATTCCTTGGAAGGTAATGATGTCTTTGTATTATTTCAAAAGCTATACACAATCTTATGTAAAAGAGTAATACATTATATCCCATATTTAATATGGTAAAGTATACTCTTGATATCCATTGTTATATAAAGAGGTGTTATTATGGAGAATTATATTATCCCACATGCAATATGTGAGAGTAATTCCTCCACATATCTTGGTATATAATAGGGTCAAGGGAGTCTCATACATAATATCATCATACCATCATACTATCACAACACATTCTATTGTGCTCACAATCTCTCTGCAATATTGTATTGGGGTTATTTGGAGTTGCTCTCTGTAATGTCCCCATTCAAATAATTGCATAGCAAGACAATCCCATCAATCCTACTAGTTCCCTACGTTGGATGGATACATTTGGAATTGTAATAAGGGAGATAATAAATGATGTTTATATATTATAATAGTTCAAGTATTTAATAAAGAGGTTGAATAAATAAATTCAAGAGAAATTCTAAGTGGCAATTGGTTTTGAATACATATGGAGGATGTGGGACCCACACTAGCTTGATTTTTCAATGCCACATGGAATCTCTCTCTTGCCCTTTCGAATTCATGAGAAGGAAAACACTCTTGGATGAGTTGGTAGGCTCATACACATGGAATTTAACATCATAGGTATAATTTGGATGGAATGGTAACCTCCATGGAAGAGGAAGAGTCAAACTAGAAGTTTGTGGACACTTGGGCTAGATTCCCTAGCTCGTAGATGAAGAATCTATGACATATTTTAGATATGATTGCTGACATCTGACCAATATGACATGTCAGGTCCAAAAATAGGCTCCAAGGTGGCACTCATTGGAGTTGAAGAATCCAAAGAGGATCCTACTCGAATTGGGAGAAGGTGGAAGGTTGGAACTTGGGAGACAAGTGGCATAATGTGGAATCTTTCCTAATTGGAAATCCCTAGAAGCTAATGAGAGGAATTGGAACCATAGGAGGATAAGGTTGGTTATAAAATACATGAATCAAGCATGAGAAGGTCTTTTGGATCATTTGAGAATTTTCATTTGTGAAGAGAGAGAGCTAGTGGAAAACTAGTCTTCTTGCCTTAGCCAATTTTGAGGGTGAAAGATTCCCATCCAAGTTGGTGTGTGGAGAGGCCATTCAAGTCTTTCATGGAGATTTAATGGAGTCATAAGTTACAGATGCAGATACAGGGAAGCTCGTGGACACTTGAATATCATCTTGTTCTTTCATCTATTCCAAGTTTTCTCATCATATTCTTGCTCTATGGATTGAGGCGCACTTGATGAGCTATAAATCTCTTTGCAGAAGATTCCATTGCCCCATTATTTTTTAATATGATATAAATTCTCTGTATTTACTTCCATGAAGAGTCTCATGTCGATAGAACAAGTGGAGTCATGGAAATCTGATTTTTAATGAGAAAATAGTGCCATTTGTCCACTATCTTGATGTATGACAATGAAATGGTCTTATCTTTGAATGAATGAGTGATCCAAGAATATTAAACTGATGTATGGACTGTTAATGATGCATTCTAAGATATTTATGTTTAGTATATAATCATTTGAATTCATTTTGTGAAGTTTCATTGCATTTGGATAAGAATTGATGCCATTTCCCCCAAGGTCGAACTAGTGATTTTGTAGTTGTTTGGGAGAGGGTTATAACAGACTTAATGAACTGAATAATGATGCACATGAGACCTTAATATTTTACTTGATATATCCACTACCTATGTTCATAAATTAGAGTGGGTTTGGAGGCATTTGGAGAGCCATATTCAACATTTACCCTATGGGGATTTGAACACCAAATTGTTAATAAAATACCATACATTGACCAGAATCTTAAAGGATTTTGTAGAATTGTTTTAATGGTATTAAATCATCCCTGAACATCACAATCAAGTCTTAATATCATTCATACACCTCCTCAGAATATTTGCGAGCATTTGGAGCAATTTGGAGACCTAGACATCAAAACTAGTCAAAGGTCGAATTAGGGGAAAAAGTGAAAAATTCGACATTTTAATAAAATTCTTAAAAAGGGACATTACAAGTGGTATCAAAGCATGGTATTGGAACCTTATGGTCTTGAAAAGGATACAAATAAATAATCCACCACCCTTATAACCTATAGTTGAAGAGGTTTTTGTTGAAGAGGAAGTAGTAGGAGAAGAAGAGCAAATTTTTGAAGAAATCGTGATTAGGGATGAAAAGGGAAACTCAGAACATAAGGAGGAATTTATTGCAATCCTAAAACCTTTCTTTGAAGACATGAACACAAATATGATGAAGGGATTCGAATTAATGGCTAGTCAACTAGAAGACAAAGGAGTCATGGGAGGCAGCAGTAGCTCACATTCAGAAGAAAAGCAAACAATGGGTGGGCATATTTTCTCAAGCACAGGACCCCATAATAGACCCAATGAATTTCAGATCACACCAAGGCCTACTGCAACTAAATTTATTATACCCAAAGAATATCCTAACACTCAATTTGATCTTGAGACAATGGTGAAAGAATGGGATAAATTGGATGAAGATTGTAAGAAAAGTCTACCATTTGATCAGTAATTTACTGTTGCAATCAAACTCAAAAACAAGGAAGATAATAGGGCTCTATTCCAGAACAAAGAATTAAATTATGCTATTGGTAAAATGCCACTTCCCACTTTTTATGGTTCCTCTCAAAGTTCTGCTAACAACTGGGTGCAAAAACTAGATGTGTATTTTTAGTTGAATCCAATGGTGGAAGAAGATGTCTTAAAAATGGCCATTTTGTACTTGGAAGGAGATGCCAATGAATGGTGGTTCCATGGTCTGAAAAATTTGGGTCATGATAAGGTTAAAACATATGGAGAATTTGTTGATAGGGTACTAGAGCGATTTGAGGAAAAAGATTGAGAATTGCCTCTCAAAGAACTAGCCCAATTGAAGCAAATCGGGAACCCTGCTGATTATATGATGGACTTTCAAAAATTTATCAGTCAAGGTGGCTGATGTGTCTATGGGAAGGTTAGTATTGTTTTTCACTGAAGGTTTGGCTGAACCCTTAAAATTTTTGGTCACAACCCACAAGCCCACTACATTAAAAGATGCAATGAGCTTGACTAGAGATCTCCAAAATGTGCTTCCTAGAACAAGATTTCCTCCCAAGCCTAACTTCATATTTGAAAAGAAACCTTGGAAAAGAGATGCACCTGATAAGAAGCCTTGGCAAAGAGATTCATTTGAAAAGAATAAGAAAGAGGGATTAAACAGGGAAGAGCTTCGAAGAAAAAAATTGTACTACACATGCTTCCAACCATGGGCATCGGGGCATAAATGTACCAAGGGAAAAGCTCAATACACGGAATTATTTTCTGATAATGATGAGTATGAAGGGGGTATGGATGAAGAAGGACATATTTCATATCAAGAGGAGGAATATGAGACAGCAGTTGTCGAATAAAGACAAGAAGAAAATCAACCTTCACCGGACAAAGCAAGAATGGCAGTACTTTTAGCAGTGCCTCGTTATCACACTATTCGATGCAAGGGTGTGGTACTAGGACAAAGAGATTCTATTTTGGTAGATGGAGGATCCACACATAAATTCATTGATGCAAAAATGGTGGAGAGAAGGAATATACCCAATGAACCATTCAATGGCTTCACATTTGTCATTCCAGGTCACAACACAATGCAGTGCAAAACATGGGTTCCAAAGCTGCAAGTCACCGTAGGTAACTATACTTTTGTTGATAGTTTTTATGTGGTTGATGTTGTTGATACTAATTTTTTTGGGGGAGTGCAATGTCTGTACTCTATAGGGGAGCATACAGTAAACTATCAAATTCCTGAGATGAAATTTCAAGATTCGAAAGGTGTACTAAGGGTTGTGAGAGTGCAGCACACTTACCCAAATCAAGTAGTGACTGGCAATAGTATGAGATCAATATTGAGGCATCGGGACATAGAATGGGATGCTAAATGTCATATCACATCTCCCAAGCCAAACATAAAGTTTGTTGAACACCCAAAGGAGATAGAGAAACTATTGCAAAAGTATGAAATTTTTTTTAGAGATCTTCCACATGGTAGACCACCTGATAGGGGGGTTGAGCACAACATTGTTTTGGAGGAGGGTACTTCACCCATTCAAATACCACCTTATAGAAATCCCATGAATTCAGAGATGAGATTGAGAAGGCCATCCAAGAACTCTTAGAGTTGGGACTCATTAGACCAAGCTCTAGCCCTTATGCTTCTTCAATAGTGTTGGTAAAGAAAAAAGATGGAACCTTGAGGATGTGTATAGACTTTAGAGACTTGAACAAGAAGAAAATCAAGAATAGATATCCTATTCCTAGGATTAATGAGCTCATGGATGAGCTATTTGGGGACAAATATTTTTCCAAAATTGACCTTAGATCAGGTTATCATCAAATTCGAATGAAGGAAGAAGATGTGCAAAAAGACTGCTTTTAGATGTCATTATGGTCACTTTGAGTTTCTTGTTATGCCATTTGGATTGACTAATGCTCCAACCACATTTCAAGCATGCATGAATAGAATCTTTTGCAAGTATCTTAGAAGGTTTATTTTGGTCTTCTTTGATGACATTCTCATTTACAATAAAACTTGGGAAGAGCATTTGCAACATCTAGAGATTGTGTTGAAAACTTTGCAAGAATAGTCCTTGTTTGCTAAGATGTCTAAATGTGAATTTGGGATGAAGGAACTATTGTATCTTGGGAACATTATTGGGAAAGAAGGAGTGAAAGTACACATGGAAAAAATCAAGGCTATCTTAGAATGGCCATCACCAAAAAACATCACAGAATTAAGAGGATTCACTGGAATATGCACCTATTATAGAAAGTTTGTGAATAGAAACATAAGGGTAGGGGGTAAAGGTGAATAGCAAGCAAGAGTGTCGTACCTACAAAGCATGATTTAAGAAAGTGTTAGCATATCCCTCCTGGAAATGTGTGAAACTAGTCCAACAAGGCTTTCTAATTGACCATCATCCAGCCAAGCCAGTCGTGATCCATAATCGGGGTAGAAAGCAAGGGGAGCAGTCCTCGGCTACTCAACCATCCGAAAATTTATCATGGGTAACCACTCACTGATTTAACTAAGAAGGATGCTTTCAAGTGGGGTGAAGAGGCTGAAAAGGGATTCCAAAAAATGAAAGAGGTAATGAGTAGTTGTCCTGTACTTGCATTACCTGATTTTTCTAAGCCTTTTGTTGTTGAATGTGATGCTTCAGGTGGAGGAATAGGGGTTGTCCTAAAGCAAGGCCAGCACCCTATAGGCTTTGAGAGCATAAAGTTATAGCCTCATGAAAACCTTTACTCCATTTATGACAAATAAATGTTGGCCATCATGCATGCATTGGCCAAGTTTCGACAATACTTGGTAGGAAACAAGTTTCTGGTGAAAACTAACCACAATAGTCTAAAGGCACTTCCTCACCCAAAAGGATCTAAATGAAAGGAAACAAAAGTGGGTAAGCCAAATTCAAGCTTATGATTTTGATATTGAATATGTGAAAGGAAAGAATAACATTGTAGCAAATATATTATCTCGAAGACCTTCTTTTTCTCTCATGGACATTGCCAAGGATTGGAAAAACATGCTACTAGTTGAATATGCCAAAGATCAATTTGCTTGTGATGTATTAGATGGAATCAAATGGGATGATAACTACAGGATTTTGAATGGGATGATATATTATAAGGGCAGAATTTATTTGGTTCAAGATTCAAAACTCAAGTACAAAATTTTGCAAGAAGCACATGATTCCCCACTAGCTGGCTATCCCGGGATCGTCAAAACTTATAGGCAATTAAGGAAAATATTTTTTTGGAAGGGGCTGAAGGAACATGTTAAAAAATATGTGAATGAATGTAAGGTATGTTAGAAAAAAAAAATAAGAACTTACATGCCCAGCTGGCTTATTGCAACCATTGCCCATTCTGGAGCAAAAATGGGACAGTATCTCGATGGACTTTATCACCGGTTTGCCCAAATATTTGGGTAAGGATTGCATATATGTGGTAGTGGATAGGTTGAAACAATTTGCTCATTTATTTGTTGTTACATCATATTTTAGTGCTGCACAAGTGGCTAATATGTTTTTCAAAGAAATCTTCAGATTGCATGGGCTCCCCAAGAGCATTTTAAGTGATAGAGATAGTAGATTCATGGGTGCTTTTTGGAAATAAATTTTTAGATTGGTGGGCACTTAGTTAAATCCAAGTACAAGATACCATCCACAAACTGATGGACAAATAGAGAGGGTGAATCAATGGTTGGAAGGGTACCTAAGAAACTATGTGGGAGAGTAGCAAAAAGCATGGGCAAAATGGCTACACTTGGGTGAGTTTTGCTACAACACCACTTTTCATATGACAATAGGGATGTCTCATTTCAAATAATTATATGGTTATGATGCAATTACCTTTTTTGAAATGATATTTGGTGATAGTAGAGCCCCAAAAGCTAAATATTGGGTGGAAGAGAGCCGAGAAATTTTAAATCTTTTGAAAGACAATTTGCAGGTTGCCCAAAATCAGAAAAAACAATATGCGAATAGACATAGAGAAGAAAGGACCTTTCATGTTAATGATTTAGTGTATTTGAGGTTGAATCCATATAACAAACATCTCTCAAAAATAATGGAGCAGAAAAGATAAATCCAAGATACTATGGCCCATACAAGGTGGTTTGGAAGATTGGGGAGGTAGCATATGAATTAGAACTTCCGGAAGGAAGTAAAATCCACAATATATTTCATTTTTCTTGTCTCAAGAAATCTCTTGGTCAGAAAATTGTCACTTCATAAATACTTCCTCCCTTGGATGATGAAGGTCATCTCATACTTGTTCTGGAAAAGATTTTGATGACAAGGGAAAGGAGATTGAGGAGCAGAACTATCAAAGAATACTTAGTACAGTGGAAATATCTACCAAGTGAAGATGCCACATGGGAATAGGAAAATATTTTGTAGCATCCAAATCTGAAATTGCTTGAGGACAAGCAATCTTGGTTGGGGAGGACTATAATGTCCCCATTCAAATAATTGCATAGCAAGACAATCCCATCAATCCTACTAGTTCCCTAGGTTGGATGGATACATTTGGAATCATAATAAGGGAGATAATAAATGATGTTTATACATTAGAATAGTTCAATTATTTATTAAAGAGTTTGAATAAATAAATTCAAGATAAATTCTAAGTGGCAATTGGTTTTGAAGACATATGGAGGATGTGGGACCCACACTAGCTTGATTTTTCAATGCCACACAGCATCTCTCTCTTTCCATTTCGAATTCAGCATAAGGAAAACACTCTTGGATGAGTTGGTAGACTCATACACATGGCAGTTAACTTCATATGTCGAATTTGGATGGAATGATAACCTCCATGGAAGAGGAAGAGTCAAACTAGAAGTTTGTGGACACTTGGGCTAGATTCCCTAGCTCCTATGACAACAATGATGAAGAATCTATGACATCTATGACATATTTAAGATGTGATTGCTGAAATCTGACCAATATGACATGTCAGGTCCAAAAATAGGCTCCAAGGTGGCGCTCATGGGAGTTGAATAAGCCAAAGAGATTCCTACTCGAATTGGGAGAAGGTGGAAGGTTGGAACTTGGGAGACAAGTGGCATAATGTGGAATCTTTCCTAATTGGAAATCCCTAGAATCTAATGAGAGGAATACAAACCATAGAAGGATAAGGTTGGTTATAAAATACATGAATCAAGCATGAGAAGGGATTTTGGATCATTTGAGAATTTGCATTTTTGAAGAGAGAGAGCTAGTGGAAAACTAGTCTTCTTGCCTTAGCCAATTTCGAGGGTGAAAGATTCCCATACAAGTTGGTTTGTGGAGAGGACATTCAGGTCTTTCATGGATATTTAATGGAGTCACAAGTTACAGGTGCAGCTATAGGGAAGCTCGTGGACACTTCAAGATGAGCTTGTTCTTCCATCTATTCCAAGTTTTCTCATCATATTCGTGCTCTATGGATTGAGGCGCACTTGGTGAGCTATAAATATCTTTGGGGGAGATGCCATCGCCCCATTATTTTGTAATATGATATAAATGATATGTATTTACTATCATGAAGAGTCTCAGGTCGAGAGCACAAGTGGATTCATGTAAATCTGATTGTTAGTGAGAAAATAGTGCCATTTCCGCACTATCTTGATGTATGACAATGAAATGTTCTTATCTTTGAATGAATGAGTGAGACAAGAATATTAAACTGATGTATGGACTATTAATTATGAATTATAAAATATTTATTTTCATTATAAGCATTTGAAGTCATTTTGTGAAGTTTCATTTCATTTGGAGAAGAATTGATGCCATTTCCCCCAAGGTCGAACTAGTGATTTTGTAGCTGTTTGGGAGAGGGTTATAACAGACTTAATGAACTGAATAATCATTCACATGAGATATTAATATTTTACCTAAGATATCCCCTACATATGTTCATAAATTCGAGTGGGTTTTGAGGCATTTGGAGAGCCATATTCAGCATTTACCCTGGGGGGATTTGAACCCCAAATTGCTAGTAAAATACCATACATTGACCAGAATCTTAAAGGATTTTTCAGAAGTGTTTTAATGGTCTTAAATAATCCATGAACATCAAAATCAAGTATTAATATCATTCATACACCTCCTCAGAATATTTGGGAGCATTTGGAGCAATTTGGAGACCTAGACATCAAAACTAGTCAAAGGTCGAATTAGGGAAAAAGTGAAAAATTTGTCATGTTAATAAAATTCTTAAAAAGGGACATTACACTCTCTTTGTAATATTGAAGGATATTTATGGAGACAATAGAAGACAACTTTTTCGTGTACATATCCTAATTGGTGAGCCACGTATATGTGGTGTATTCTTTTCCTTGTTCTCTTTTTGTTCTTATTTATGTTGATATGTTATTGGATGCTTAGATAGGTAAGATAGTTTAGCTATATCTATAAATTTGACACCCTGAAACCTATACCTAGTGTGTGGTATTTACCTATACCCAGTATCCCCACACATAGACCAATGATACCATAGAGAGATCATGTGTGGTGGTTTGAGGTGTCGTGTTTTCCCTAGATACCAAGAAGCTTCCTTTAGTGGCTATGTCTTGGGTTTCCTCCCATGACTATGTCGAGGCTCTGAGAGCCATACCTAATTCTCAAAATACCATAAAGGCACTACCATCCTTTCTTAGAGGCCAAGGATGCCCTTGGAAAGTTAGTGTGATGTTGCATCATTTATGGTCCTAGACACCTCCTATTGGCATCATTGAAAACCTCCTAGTGGCATCATTGAAAACCTCTTAGTGGCACCAATATACCCACTTCAAGTCCTTGGATACCTTGAAAAGGTCCTTTGTGGTGGTTCCATGTGTCGTTCATGGATTTAGATGCTTTGATGCTTCCTTTGGGACCTAAGGCCCAAGTTTACTCCCTTGACCAGGTTTAAAACCCCAATACCATGCATACCTAGTCCTCAAAACTTTTGAATGCTACCCATATCCCCATTTGAAGGCCATAAATCCCCTTAAGAATTTATCTATGGTGGTTCAAGGAATCATTCCAGGACCGTGAGCCCTATAGTGGTCTTTATAAGAACCCAATGCCCAAGATTCCTTCACCAACCATGGTTAACACCCTCACACCCATACCTAGTGCTCACAAACTGATAATGGTACCCATATCCATCCTCAAAGGTCAAGGATACACTCAAGAGATGATGTGTTGTGGTTCTTAGTGACATTCTTAGACCTATATGTCTAGAACCTTCTTTTAGTTCCTAAGACCTAGGATTCTACCCCCTACCATGTATGTGCCGCCATGACCCAATCCTAGTACTAAAAACCTTCTAATGGATCCCATATCCCCTCTTAGAGGCCATAGATTCCACCAAAGGATTGAACACCCATACTTGGTATTGAAAACCTCCTAGTGGCACCAATATACCCACTTCAAGTCCATGGATACCTTGGAAAGATCCTCTGTAGTGGTTCATTATGTCGTTCATGGATTTAGATGCTTTGATGCTTCCTTTGGGATCTAAGGCCCAAGTTTTCTCCCTTGACCATGTTTAAAACCCAAATACCATGCATACCTAGTGCTCAAAAAAATGTAATGTTTCCCATATCCCCATTTGAAGGCCATAAATCTCCTCGAGAATTCATCTATGGTAGTTCAAGGCATCATTCTAGGAAATTGAGCATTATAGTGGTCTTTATAAGAGCCTAGTGCTCAAGCTTCCTTCACCAACCATGGTTAACATGCTCACACCCATCCCTAGTCCTCACAAACTGATAATAGTACCCATATCCACCCTCAAAGGTCAAGGATACACTCAAGAGATGATGTGTGGTAGTTACCAGAGACATTCTTTGAACTAGATGCCTAGAAGCTTCTTTAAGGGCCTAAGGCCTATCTTTGTACCCGCTTCCACCTTTTTGCTGCCATGACCCAATCCTAGTACTAAAAATATTCTAATGGATCCCATGTCCCTTCTCAGAGGACATAGATCCCACCAAAGGCTTGAACACCCATAATTGTTATTGAAAACCTCCTAGTGGCACCAATATACCCACTTCAAGTCTATGGATACATTGGAAAGGTCCTATGCGATGGTTCAATGTGTCATTCATGGATTTAGATGCTTTGATGCTTCCGTTGGGACCTAATGCCCAAGTTTAGTCCCTTGATCATGATTAAAACCCCAATACCATGCACACTTAGTGCTAAAAAATGTTGAATGATGCCCATATCCCCATTTGAAGGCCATAAATCCCCTCAAGAAGTCATCTATGGTAGTTCAAGGCATTATTCTAGGACCTTTAGCCCTCTAGTGGTATTTATAATAGCCTAATGCTCGAGCTTCCTTCACCAACCATGGTTAACACCCTCACACCCATACATAGTGCTCACAAATTGATAATATTACCCATATCCACCCTCAAAGGTCAAGGATACACTCAAGAGATGACGTGTGGTGGTTCATGGTGACATTCTTAGACCTAGATGCCCAAAAGCTTCTTTTAGGGCCTAACGCTTAGGTTTCTACCCCCTACCATGTATGTGCTCCCATGGCCCAATCCTAGTACTAAAAACCTTATAATGGAGCCCATATCCCCTCTAAGAGGCCATAGATCCCACCAAAGGCTTGAACACCCATAATTGGTATTGAAAGTGGCACCAATATACCCACTTCAAGTCCATGGATACAATGGAAAGGTCCCGTGTGGTTGTTCGATGTGTCATTCATGGATTTAGATGCTTTGATGCTTCCTTTGGGACCTAAGCCCCAATTTTACTCCCTTTACCATGTTTAAAACCCCAATGCCATGCATACTTAGTGCTAAAAAATGTTTAATGCTTCCCATATCCCCATTTGAAGGCCATAAATCCCCTCGAGAAGTCATCTATGGTCTTTATAAGAGCCTAATGCTCAAGCTTCCTTCACCAACCATGGTTAACACTCTCACACCCATCCCTAGTGCTCACAAACTGATAATGGTACCTATATCCACCCTCAAAGGTCAAGGATACACTTAAGATATGATGTGTGGTGGTTCCTAGTGACATTCTTAGACCTAGATGCCTAGAAGCTTCTTTTAGGGCCAAAGGCCTAGGCTTCTACCCCGACCCCTTCCATGTCTATGTTGTCATGACCCGATCCTAGTATTAAAAACCTTCTAATGGAGCCCATATCCCTTCTCATAAGCCATGGATCCCATAGAAAAGTCTTGTTTGGTGCTTTAAGGCCTTGACCATGTACCTTGACCCCTAGAATCTACCTTTAGGGAATAAGGCCCAAGTTTCAGCCACTAGCCATGCTCAAGGTGTTGTAAATAGTGTAACTTTGGAATCTATTCTTATTATATTATTGTTGTACCTCCTACCGGAGAAGATATTGATGTATTTAATCATGTAAACCATTGAACGAATTAATGTAAACCTTGGGGTGAAAAACACACAAAGAAAAGTATCTTTAAATGTTATTTTATCTTTCCCCAAGACAAGTTGGCCTAGTGGGCAATTTGCCCCAGAACAACCCCAGTTAGGTCGGACCAGTTCGGGAAAGTTAGGTCGGCCTAGTAAGGGAAAATTTTACCTTTTGATGTGTATAAATAGAGAGTCCGACCTCTCATTTGGTGATTCACTCAAGATAAGCTCGCACTAGTCAAGAGAGGTTCGCTACTACAACTAGGAGACTGATTTTTGGGGTTCTCCACTATTGGAGAAGTTTCTCTCTTATTTTTCTTGGGTTTGAGATATTACTATCTGTATTTACATCATATCTATTGGAAGGTGTGAGCTCGGGAGAGATAAAAAGTTTTATCTATGGTTGGGAGATGATTGTTCTTATCATCATGGTTAAACGAGCTCCACGCTCATTTTTTTTTCTGCACTTTCCCATTCTTTTAGTAATCCCGGTTATGCTGCTATAAATTCTAACACAAGGAACCATAACCTATACCAAGTGTTCAAAACCTCCTTATGGTGCCCATATCCCAACTTATAGGTAGACGATACTCTCAAGAAACCTTTGGTGGCGGTCTAAGGCATTATTATTCGAGTTGGATGCCTAAAAGCATAATTTAAGTCACAAGGGTTGGGTTTCCTCCCTTAACAATTTCCATGGTGCCACAACCCATCCTTGGTGCTAAAAACCTTCTAATGGTGCATGTATTTCCACTAAAAGACGAAGATTCCATAAATAAGTCATGTGTGGTGGTTTTGAGGCCTTGTTGATGGATTTTGAGCCCTAGTAGCTACTTTTTGGGTCTAATGATAGAGTTTCATTGCTTAACCTTGCTCCAAACCTTGATATCATTACCTAGTTCACCAAAAAAACTAATGGTGCTAATATGCTAACTCAAAGGTGAAGGATTCTCTTGGGAGGTCATGTCTGTAGGTTCACGACATTTTTTTTGGCTCAAGATGCATAAAATTATCCTTTAGGGACTAATGCCTAGGTTTCGTCCCATCGCCTTCTTAAGGGCGTCGTGACTCATACCTTTTGTTCAAAAACTCATAAATGGTGCCCATATCCCCTTAGGAGGTCATTTTTTTGGTTTGAGGCATCGATCTTGAGCCAAGATTTCTATCATATTCATTAGGGAATAAGGCTTGAATTTTCTCCCTCAACCATGTCTAGGACCCTCAGACCTATACCTAGTGATCATACATTCCCAATATCAGTAGTATCGATACTCATAGTGAAGGATATGCTTAAGTGGTTGTTTGTAGCAGACTAAGGTGTCATTATTGAAATTGGATGATTACATTCTTATTTTAGGGCATAAATCCAAGGTTTCACCCCTCAACCATGTATATGGCCCAAACACCCATACCTAGAATCCAAGACATTAGAATGGCCACACCCATATTCATACTTGAAATCAAGGCTAGCCTTGAGAGATCCTATGTCATGGCTTTAGGTGTTATTCATGGAAATGGATGACTAAATCTCTTAACCCTTGTGGTTAAGGAGAGAGGGGGTGAGGGAGGGAGGAGAGATTGGGCGGAGTGGAAGAGAGAGGGGGGAATGGGTGGATAGGAAGAGAGAGGGAGTGTGGATTTATAGACAGGGAGGGGGAGTGAAGTTATAGAGAGGTAGTGGGAGTGGGGTTATAGAGAAGAAGAGAAAAAAAAGTGAGGGTATAAAATAGCGCGTGCACACAAGTGTGCACACACATTATTTATGCGCACATGCTTTTAAGTTTAATTTTTTTGGTGCCCTTGCAAGTTTGGTACTAGGTTTGGATTCCCAAACCTTCATTCTACATACGCTCCACTTGTGCACTACTAATGAAACTACACACACTTGTTGAGCTCTGTGTGCAAATTCTAACTATATATTTTTTGAATAAATTTGTTATTGTTTTCTATTTTTAATTTATTTTTAATTACACTCGTGTCAAGTTTGTGCCTCTATTTTTAGCTAATTTGGATTACATCATTATTATCATTTTTGTTCAATCATTAACTCGAGCCTTAAACCTTTATAATTTAAGTCAATAATAATTTGTCCCTCATAAAATAACCCCTTTTTTAATCACTCAACTATTTCCAATTCTTTACCATCATTATTTACAAAGATGCATGCTAAAAAGTTCCATTTCATTATAGTTTTTCTTTGTATTTGAAATACAAATGGCAAATCCTCAAGGTAAACAAATACCAAAAAACACTATAAAATTCAAATATCTGTCTTTGTATGATGAATTCAACGAGTGCAAAAAAATTGTTATAGTGTCTTCCTATTTGTGCAATCAAAGTTGTAAAACATGAAACTAGGTGTAAAAAGAAAGAGAAACCTTTGCAACAAAAGTTGTAGAATAAGAAACTAACTTAAGACAAAAAGCAAATGTCTTCCTATTTGTGCAATCAAAGTTACAAAACATGAAACTAACTTGATGTAAAAAGAAAGAGAAGTCTTTGCAACAAAAGTTGTAGAACAAGAAACTAACTTAAGACAAAAAGAAAAAGAAAAACAATTGAAATCAACCTTTTACAATGGTATCCAAGTTTTTTCCTCACCAATAACGATTTATCATAATATGTTGCAAAAATTTTCAATGTATACAAGGTCTATATTGAAATGCAAAAAATTTCCTCACCTTATAATTATGTCTAAAATCCATTGATCTATTCTGTTTTTCTTATACAAACAGTGTATACAAAGTACACTATTTGTGGTTTTGATTATTATTGATAATGGATATATTTCACATACTTGAAACCAAACGTAACCTCATGTTTGTAATACCATAGTAATCATAGTAATGGATCTTGTTTTATAAATTTTAATGTATTGAATTATTGAGTTAACTTCATGACTGCTTTAAACTCATTATTTGAGACCACTCCTTTGATTATTTGAAAATCATGATCAAATGTATATACTTAACATACAACTTATGGAAAAGAGAATAGATAAGAAATTTATTTTAAATTTATTAATTCATATAATATTTAAATATAAATTTATAATTTATTAATAAAATAAGAATTTGTAGTTTAAAATTTTTACGATTTGAGATAGATTAATGTGGTTTTCTTTATTTATTTTTATTCTTATTAGTCTTTTTATCATTTTGATATTTATTTGCCATTTAAAATTAATTATATATATATATATATATATATATTATCGAACTATATTTTTTTTATAGAAAAATCAGAATAATGTTGTTAAATGATGACTATTATGAACTAAAACAAACCATATTTATAATTGCTATTCATTGTCCATGCATTAGCTACAAGTTATCCATGCATAGCTACTAATTAGTTTTGATATATAACAAGAATAATGATGTCAAAAGATGACTACCATAAACTAAAGCAAACGATATTTATAATTCTATAATTCACTTAAGTTGATCATATCCTAAATAACAATAAACTAACACAACCACTTAATATTCATGCATCAGCGATCAATTATCCATGCATAGTTACTAATTAGTTTTGATATTTTTTTCTTATAATTGTTTATTTCAAATTTATTGAAACAACTACAATAAAATCAATCTGAACGTATACTTATCTCCTAAATCAATCTTGAAAATACATTTATCTCATTCTCTTACCATTAAAAAAAATCACTTAAAAAAAACATAAAACCTTCTTACCCTAAATTCTAAAATATATACACCAATCCATCTAAAAATAAACTATCATCCTACAATGCAATATTTAAATCAAATATCCACAAAAATTAATACCCACTCAATTTAGAATCCAGATTTCAAGTTTGGAAGCTGATCACCAAATCTGAAGAAGCCCATTGGGGGACGTATAGCCATGTTTTGAAGCTGATGACCATAATCAAATCTGACAAAATGCGGTGGAGCTGGTACAGCCGTGTTTTCAAGCTGATGACCACCATTAAATCTGAAAAAATGCGGTGGAGCTGGTAGCTGTTGAGGTATAGCCGTGTTTTGAAGCTGAAGACCACCATTAAATATGAAAAAATGCGGTGGAGCTGGTAGCCGTGGAGGTACAGCCGTGTTTCCAAGCTGATCACCAGGTCTGAAGAATCCTTGGGGACTAGGTGACACTGCATGCACAGCCATGTTTCTCGAGAATTGCGACAGACGTAGCGGTTCAAATCTGAAGATATGCGGTGGAGCTGGTAGCCATGGAGGTACAGCCGTGTTTGGAAGCTGATCACCAAATCCGAAGAAGCCTACTGAGCGAGGCAGCTGATCAATCCCAGGTCCAAAGAAATGAGGCATAGCCACGTTTTCAAGCTGATGAATCCCAGGTCTGAAGAAATGAGGTATAGCCACCATTTGAAGCTGATCAATCCCAGGTCTGAAGAATTCTTGGGGAGGTACAATCCTGTTTGTTGGAAAACGTTTCCTATGATGACCCTGGTGACGCTGCCTATGATGACCCTGGTCACGCTGCTGCTGTGTGGATTCATGTTGTCGTTTTAGCCTTTTCAAGGGAGGTCCAATTTCCTGATCAAGTAACTTAGGTTCCTTGCCTACAAATTCATTCAATGCTTCCTCCTTAGCAGCCAAAGCCTCATTATCTTCTGCCTCTTTCTCATTCACATTACACCTGTTGCATATTTGACAGGGTTTCCCTGGCTCTGCATTATATCGACCACAAACACAAAAATGCGTAAAGTCGAACCACAAAATTGTCTCTCTGCAAACGTAACACATTGTGGTACCACACCTACATGTCACCCTATTGCACCCATCCGCCTTGATCAACTCCGCCTTACATGTGTTACATTCTCTTATCACAGCTTTTGTCATTCTCTCTTCAACTTCTCTACGAAGACTAGTCTCAGATTTTTCCTCACCCTCTTCACAGCGTAATGGTAAGTGACTCTGCTTCTTGCATTGGATACAGGAAGCCTTTAAACATTTTAGGGTTTGACAGTCCAAAACTTGTACACACTTGTCTGCTTCATATGGAATATTACAAAATGGGCAGTAAACCAAGCCTTCAATTTTGGCTTCAACTATAGCATTATCAGCCTGGCGAGTTTCATATTTCTCAATAACATCATGTGGAAGAGCTCTCTGAATCTCTGAGAAAGGAATTGACTCCTCGCAGCCATCTATTTCCATACAACTTAGGGAGGCATGTGCTTTGGAACCTCCATATATTATTTCTTCTACTCGCCTCCTTAGGCAGTCAATACAAAATTGATGCCGATTTGGGCACTCTATCATATTTCCTAATCGATAATCCCAAAAACAACAACGACATTCCCCTACTGCATCCATTTCAATTCTTTGTGTCTCACTCGGACTTTTGTTTTGGAGATTACTGTTCACTGCCATATGACGATTTTCTGCTTCTAAATTTTTTGTAGCCACAACTTTTCCACCAGTTATTTCATCACGAAAGCCACCTATTCTACTAATTATCACCTTGCCCCTGTCCTTTTGCGAATCATTATACTGTCCCACGAAAGATCTTTCTGCTTCTCTGGCTCTTTTCTTAACTCCTGTATGCTGTCCCACTAAAGATCTTTCTGGTTCTTTGGCTCTTTTCTTAACTCCTGTATGTTGTCCCACTAAAGATCTTTCTGGTTCTCTGGCTCTTTTCTTAACTCCTGTATGCTGTCCCACTAAAGATCTTTCTGCTTCTCTGGCTCTTTTCTTAACTCCTGCTTTCATGGATCTTTCTGCTTCTCTGGCTCTTTTCTTAACTCCTGCTTTCATGGATCTTTCTGGTTCTCTGGCACTTTTCTTTACTCCTACTTTCATGACTTCGGAAGGTCGATCGTATGAAGAATCCAAAGCAACCAACTTTCCATTTGTAGCATTAGAGGCATAATCTGAATCTAAGGACGATGATGAACGTGCGGCCATATTTCCCAAATTCGCTAAAGATTTCTTCTGTAATTTATTCCAACTAAAAATTATTGGTGCGCAATCTCCATGAAGAGCAGAGCATGTGAAGTCTAGGATAATACAAGGCATAAACAAAGACAAAGACATGATTAAATAGAAGTCTAATCTACAGCTTCAAGCCGACAACGACAACATTGGTGCGCAAACTCGATTGTGGAAAATGAGGTGTTTCGAGAGGTTTCCAAGGGGATTTCTTTTCCCTCTTTTACTCGGTGTAAGCTTTGGTCATGTGCATGACGGGGTTTACGAAAAGTATTAGCTTTGGCCATGGCATCGTCGCTTATAGGAAAGTTGTTTTTGGTCTAGGTGTCCTATGGAAAAGCTGATTTAGATGATTTTCAATTAATTTGTGTTTGGTGAATATTGATAAGCTAAAGTTAAGTGCCATAAACTCAAAATTAAGTGTCATGAACCACAGTTAAGTTAAGTGTCATGAAGTCAGAGTTAATTGCCATGAACAAGTTATTTGTTACATGTTTTCCATGGGTAGTTGTAATCATAGTTGTCTATGCCTACCTTGTTGCCTTCTTTTAGTTAAAGGGGTTTTCTATCACTACCGGCTATACATGCATAGCTACAAGTTATCCATGCATCAGTGAATTTTTATTACATGTATATTATATCTTTACACCAATAGGTGTTTATATTTTAGAATTTGGGGTGGACAATTGTACTGTCCAGATTGATCAACCCATTTAACTAAAGAAGATAACAAGTAGCTAAGGCATAGACAATAGATGATTGCAACTAAGCATGGAGAACAAGTAACACATAACTTGTTCATGGCACTTATCTTGTTACTTATTTGTATTCATTGACCACAAGTTAAGTGGCTCTGCTAGTAGAATTTGGGGTGGACTAGCGTCTAGGATTTTCCTAGATTGCAAAAGTATGACGTAGCTATACTGTCTAGATTGATTCTATGGCACTCGTTCCAAATTCAAAATAAAGAATTATTAAAAAAAGAATATAAAAAATGTAGTTGATGCATAGATAACTCGTAGCTAATGCATGGATAACTCTTAGCTAATGCATGGATAAAGGGCAATTAGTGGAAAACAACTTATTAGTGGCACTTAACTTGTGGGATATTGGTGTTCACCAACCACAAGTTAAGTGGGTGTGCTAGTATTATTTTTTTATCAATATTGTTTATTTCGAATTTGGAATGACACCCATAAGATCTATCTCAACATAGTACACTTGCCTCATACTCCTACAATCTAGGAATAGCATACTTGTTACTCCACTCCAAATTCTAAAATATTTAAACACCTATTGATGTAATTATTTTAACAATCAACATGATACTTTAATGTTTACCATGGTGATTGAAAATATAAATTATTTTGAATTTTTAGATGTTTTCATTATTAAAAGTGTTGATGGTCCCTATCATACCAAGTATAGAAAAAAATATAAGTATTTGCAATCCAACTTGCATTTGTCCACAAAAATAGGTGTGTTCAACAAACACTTTAGTAACCTTCATGATGAGCCTTATTAGGAATAATTGGAATACTTGGCTGACCTTTATATAAAATGGGTATGATGGGTATGATATGAGCTAGTTCAATACAACTTGGCAAATGCAAAATGATCTTGAAAAGTATTTTTTTAAAACATAAACAATTAAGGATTTATATATATAAACAATTGAAATCAGCCAAAAGTTACAGAGAAACTGAATATTCTTAGTAACAAAAGTGTCTAACACTACAATCCCAGAAAATACAAATTGAGCTGAAACATAGTCAGAGGGGGCTTCATTCTCCTTTCCCATTTCAATTGAACTTTCCGTCAAATCCTGACTATAGTCATGAATGTTCCAAACCTTTCACATGTGGGGGATGTTATTTCTCATGGGAATGGGGTACCTTCCAGTGCCACACACGCCCACCTTTCCCACTATGACCGCCATACAACCATTGTATTGTGTGAGGTGCCACGAGGGTATGAGCCCTCTCACAACCATCCTACCAACTTATGCAACCAATTTTCACTTGGCTAAGGTAGCCACTTTTGATAAGGTGTTCCATCATTGCTCACTAGGACCTCTTGGGCCAATTTTACACCTTGGTTAGCTAACTTATCCGCCACCCTATTGTTTCTTTTGCTTATGTGGAATAGAGGAACATTTTGAGAGGTCCTTAGATAGCTCAAAATTCTTCCAAGTAACCTCCTATGACTCACATCATGGCTTCTCAAGCTTATCCAAATCTTGTGGATAACAATCAAAGAGTCTGTGAAGATGTTAACTCTTATTAAGTTGATGGAGGGAATCAGCTAAACCCCATACATAAGGGATTACCACTCAGCTTGATTATTCATTTTTCGACATAATCCCCCTCATAAGTTTCTATAATTATTCATCCAAGGTCAAAGAGATCCCCCCCACATCTGGCTCTCCAAAGAGGATCTTGAAAAATCTTGATACTCAAAGAAAGAAAGTTTATGTTCTCTACATTAGAGAAGAGAAGAAATTGGCTAAAAATTTAAGGAAATAAGACACTAGTGTCATTTTCCCACCTCCAAATGATCCCATTGATAAAGCATGTGCAAAGATATATATTACATGATTAAATTGGATAAATTTTTTGGGGGAGCTTCAATCATAGGTTTATGAAAATTGTTTTGGGGAGATTGAACATTGGGAGTTAGGAATTTTTTTTTCAAGAGATTCAAATTGTCATTGACTATATTAATTTATAAAATTGTAGACTATCAAGCATAAATACTACTTGAATAAGTTGGATATTTTTTGTAAAACTACATGTTTCTTCTTTTCATGAAAAACATAACTAATTGAGCCACATGTTAGCAAAACATGGCTACCTCAACCAGAAATAATCTATGAACTTGGTTGATCATTGTTCCCTTCTATATTAAAGTGAAGGAATTTGGAAAGGGACCTAGAGAATTCTAAGAGTGTCTCCTACCATTTGGGTCGTGGATCCAGAGACATGATTAATTATGTGACTTGATCATCATGGAACCTTTATTTTTACGTGTCCAAATTTTTCTCACAATGGGTAGAGAGATTGCAAAGGATGATATTTACAGAAGTGTAAAGCACACACATATTGTCAAGCACCGACATCACATGGTAGAATTGATTGTAATTAAATTTAATCATTAAGTTTATGTGTGCTCATCATCTATGTGTTTTGGGTCTTATCATCTTAGATCCTTGTCTCTCTTCTTCAATATTTGTTCAGATATTTTTGTTTGTTTCACTTCATAGCAACGTTCTTTCTTCATAATAGAACAGAACAATTGTGACTAGAGATCTTTGTTGCAAAATGTATCAACCAATGATAATATCCATTTCATCTACAAGAGTTCTACAAGAGTGGTTTGAGTTTAGTACTATGTTGACTCTAAGGACTAAAATTCTAAATACTTGTTTTAGAATTTTTAAGAGGATGTTGAATGATAATCGAATGATATAATACTTTGATTAGTGGATTCATACTTATGAATCTATTGATAGTAATAGTAACCTATCCCAAATAGGGATTCTAATAACAAGTAATATATGCTCATAATCTTAAAATCACAATTCAAGCAAGACGCCCATTATACAATAAAAGTCTCAAGATTTCTAGGTCTTCTAGTCAGTTTTGGATACAGTGGATTTTTTTGTTGATTGGCAATGCTAAAGGTGGTAAGATACACATTTCTAAATGGGAGAAGATTTATGTTCCTAAACAATATGGTGGATGGAGTATAAAGAACCTCATAAGATTCAACATGGCCCTTTGTCTAAAAATTTTGTGGTGTGGCATTTTCGGTGTTGGAATATGGACATACATCATCGATAGTAAATATATCAAAGATAACTTGGTAAAGTGGATCAGAAATCCATTGAAACCATCCAAGAATTCGTTTATAATTTGGAACGGTTTCAGGCTGGTGCAAGGTAATGATACCCAATTATGACACGTTAGTTGCAATGACATTCTGGAAAAGCATAAATATTATCATTAAAATGAATTATTAGAGGTACCTACAAAATTTTTTTGGATTAGGTGTAAACAGATGAAATGTAGAAAAACAAATGACCTTCCACAATATATAACTTTTATTTATGGAAAAGTGGTAAAACCACCCCAAAATGTCATTATTCGAAGATTGTTATGTTAATTTTTTTCTCAAACATAATGCACATGTTTTAATTGACCCACCCGTTTGTTATGTAAATTTTCAATTTACAAGAAAAAAAATATGTAGAGGCGTAGGCAACAGAAGAATCTTGTGAGGGGTTATTTTTCCAAAATTTTAAAAGCCAAGTTTATATATTTTTTAAATTACCGAAGTCAGTGAAGCCCTAAAACGACATGGTCAAGGTTTGAGCCACCATATCATGGTCTAAAAATAATCAAAACACTCTTCTTCTTTTTTAGGTTGTAGGTATTTTCGTGCTCTTGTTCGGGTTCTCTTCTATTTTCGAAATAGGTAAGCCAATCAAAAGTTATAGGCCAAATAAACAACCTATGTTTTTTACAAATTTGACATGAGTCTAGTTAAAAATGAATTAAAAATAGAAAACAACAATAGATCTATTCAAAAATTATATATTTAGAATCTGCATATAGAGCTCGACAAGAATGTGCAATTTCATTTGTAGTGCACTTGTGGAGCTTATGTGGAACTAGTTGTGAAAAACTGAAAGTTACAACATTTGATGTTTTCTGCTATAAATCAAGGATAAATTAGACCAAGCCTAAAGGTGCAATCCAAAGCTAATTCCAAGCCTGCAAGGGCGCCAAAAACAATTTGAATTCAAACACGCACACATAATATTGACAGTGCGCACACGTAGGTGCGCGCACGCGTTAAGAACGGCGTGCACACGCTATTGTATGCCTTTGTATGGTTTATTTAATTTCCTTTGTCAAGGGGATACATGAATTTGATGAAGATGTGATGATGAAGAAGATGACGATGATGGAGATGTTGATGAGGAAGGGGGGGATGACAATGATGTTGAAGATGTTGATGATGATGTTGATGATGATGTTGATGATGATGAGATGATGGTGATGGTGATGATGATGATGATGACAATGGTGATGAAGATGATGATGAGGATGATGATGAGATGATGGTGATGGTGATGGTGATGATGATGATGGCAATGGTGATGAAGATGACGATGAGGATGATGGTGATGATGACGATGAGGATGATGGTGATGATGATGATGATGATGATGATGATGATGGTGATGGTGATGAGGATGATGGTGACAAGGATGATGATCATGACGGTGATGAATATGATCATGATCATGATGAATATGATGATGATGATCATCATCATCATCATCACCATCACCATCATCATCAACATCTTCATCATCATTGTCATCTCCCCCTTCCTCATTAACATCTCCACCATCGTCATCTTCTTCATCATCATCATCTTCATCACCATCCTCATCAACATCAACATCATCTCCATCATCATCATCTTCTTCATCCTCATCACCATCATCATCATCATCTTCATCATCATCATCATTGTCATCATCAACACCATCATCATCATCGTCCTTCTTCCTCATCTTCATCAACATCTAGGTCATCATCTTCATCGTCAACGTCATCATCATCATCATCCTCATCATCAACATTGATGGCGATGATGATGAAGATGATGATGATGATGTTGATGATGAGTACGATGATCATCAACATCATCATCATGTTCATCATCGTACTCATATTCATCACCATCCACCATCATCATCATCATCATCATCTTCGTCATCGCCCTCTTCCTCATCATCATCATCAACAACATCTTCGTCGTCGTCATCATCATCATCATCAAATGATGATGATACGAAGATGATGATGATGATGATGACGAAGAAGACGGCGATGACGAGTATGATCAGGATGATGAAGATGACGATTATGATGACGAAGACAATGATCATCGTGACCATGATCATATGATGATGATGATGATGATGATGATGATGATGATGGTGAGGATGATGAAGATGGCGATGATGATGATGACGAATATGATGATTTTGATGATGATGATCATATTCGTCATCATCATCATCATACTCATATTCATCATCATCCACCACCATCATCATCATCATCATATCATCATCGTCATCGTCATCCTCGTCCTCACAATGATGATGATGATGAAGATGATGATGATGAAGATGATGATGACGATGATGGTGATGATGATGATCATGGTGATGATGATGATCATGTTGTTGATGATGATGAATATGATGATGATGATGAGAATGATGTGTTGCATCTTCTTCATCATCAACATCATCATCATCATCATCTCCATTAGTCATCATCATCATCACCATCTTCATCATCATCGTCGTCATCATCATCATCATGATAAGGATGATGGTGATGACGAGTATGATGAGGATGATGAAGATGACTGTTATTATGACTATCATCATCATCATCATATGATCATCATCTTCATCATCCTCATCATCATCCGCATCCTCGCAATGATGATGAGGAGGAGGAGGAGGAGGAGGAGGAGGAAGTTGATGATGATGATCATGTTGCTGATGATGATGAAGATGATGATTATGTGCTGCATATTCCTCGTCATCTTCATCATCATCATCATCACCGTCATCATCATCATCATCTCCAAATTAGTCATCATCATCATGGTACTCATATTCATCATCATCCACCATCATCATCATCCTCATCATCATCATTATCATCATCATATCATCACATCGAAGACGCTGATGATGTGTTGCATATTCGTCATTATATCCAACAACATCTTCGTCATTGTCATCATCATCAGCATCCTCATGCTCATCCTCACAATTATGATGATGACGATGATGATGACGACAATGATGATGATCATGTTGTGGATCATGTTGTGGATGATGGTGATGTGTTGCATATTCTCCATCATCTTCATCATCAACTTCATAATCATCATCATCATCATCACCATCATCTCCATTAGTCATCATCGTCATCATCATCATCATCAACATCATCATCATCATCATCTTCATCATCACCACGATCTTCATCATCATCATCATGACGAAGATGATGATGATGATGATGATGATGATGATGATGATGATGACGATGAAGATGAAGATGATGATGATGACGATGAAGATGGTGATGATGATGATGATGTTGATGATGAATATGCTGCACATCATCCTCATCCTCATCATCATCTTCATGATGATGATGATGAAGATGGCTATGACAAGTATGATGAGGATGATAAAGATGTCGATTATGATGAAAAAGACAATGATCATCGTGACCATGATAATATGATGATGATGGTTGTGGGGAGGATGATGAATATGGCGATGATGATGACTAATGAAGATGATGATGATGGAAATGTGTTGCATATTCGCCATCATCTTCATCATCATCATCTCCATTAGTCATCATCATCATCATCATCATCATCATCATCATCATCATTAGTCATCATCATCATCATCATCATCATCATCATCAACATCATCATCATCGTCATATTCATCATCATCATCATCTTCATCATCATCATGATCTTCATCATCATCATCATGACGAAGATGATGATGATGATGATGAAGATGGTGATGATGATGATGACAATGAAGATGGTGATGACGATGATGATGACTGCTGGAGATGATGATGATGTTGATTATGAAGATGATGACGAATATGTTGCACATCATCCTCATCCTCATCATCATCTTCATCATCATCTTCATGATGATGATGATGATGATGATGATGATGAAGATGGCTATGACGAGTATGATGAGGATGATGAAGATGTTGATTATGATGATGAAGACAATGATCATAGTGACCATGATCATATGATGATGATGGTGATGGTGAGGATGATGAAGATGGCAATGATGATGACTAATGAATATGATGACGACGAATATGATGATTTTGATGATGATGATCATATTCGTCATCATCATCATCATCGTACTCATATTCATCATCATCCACCACCATCATCATCATCACCATCACCATCCTCGTCCTCACAATGATGATGATGATGAAGATGATGATGATGATGATGATGGTGATGATGATGATCATGTTGTTGATGATGATGAAGGTGATGATGAGGAGGAGGATGATGATGTGTTGCATATTCGTCATCATCTTCATCATCAAAATCATCATCATCATCATCATCATCTCCATTAGTCATCATCTTCATCATCATCGTCGTCATCATCATCATCTTCATCATCATAATCATCCGCATGCTCTTCCTCACAATGATGATGATGACGATGATCATGAAGATGATGATGATGATCATGCTATGGATCATGTTGTGGATGATGAATATGATGATGATGTGCTACATATTCGTCATCATATTCATCATCAACATCATTATCATCATCAATCATCATCATCATCATCATCTCCATTAGTCATCATCATCATCATTATCACCATATTCATCATCATCATCATCATCATCACCATCTTCATCATCATCATGATCTTCATCACCATCGTCATCATCACCATCATCTGTTAAATTTTCAGAATTTACTTCAATTTGATCTAGGATCTTAACTGAGAGAACAACATGTACATCATATCTATAGCATATCAATCATGGACACAATAATGCAAGCACACAAGAGACACAGATTTTACTTGGGGAAAACCATAAAGGTGAAAAACCCCAATAACTTCCTTAGAGATAGATAGAGCAATGACACAACTAGAATACAAGAGATAGTCTTCTCCTAGAAGCAGAGCCTCCTCCTCCACAAGTGCGCCACTCTCCCAAGTGTGAGTGAGAGAATATAATGTTTAAAATGAGAGAGACACACTCTCTATTTATACACTAACTTGACTTGACCTTTACTCAACTAGGTCGGCCGCAACTTAACCACTTAACATAATGCTGACTGGACCGACACCCAATAGGGTGGTCTAATAACCCTTTGACCCACATGGCTGACCCCCAATAAGGTGGTCTAATAACCCTTTGACCCACATGACTTATATAGGGCCGACCCCAACAAGGTGGTTCCTTTAACCCATCAAGTATAAGTTACGACACTTAAAATATAAATGACGACACTTCCATATAGAGGAATAATAACATCTCTATAGGAATACAAACACTTCCATATAGAGGAATAATAACATCTCTATAGGAATACAATATACATATATGTGAAATACATTCCGAAGTTACATATACATCAACACTCCCTCTTAACTAGGAAGGTATTTCTCAACACAGGTCTTCTAGCACAAGTCTTCTTCTCTGGATCATCGTCACTAGATAATCGTCATCGAGTCATCGTCATCGTCACTGCTGCTGCTATCTCAATCAATCTCTGAATCTACTTGTCATAGGAAGTTCTACAGAGCCAGTCCTTTTTCATACTGGATATAGACCCACCACCTGCAGGTCTTCATCATCACTGGCCATACTGTGGAATCCTTAGGACTTATTACTTGCGTCACAAAACCTGGCTGCATCATCCTAGGCTATTACGAGCACACGGCTCTACCTGTCGGATCTCCCAGGAGCACATTACATGTGACCCATCACAAAACCTGTCTGAAGCATCCCAGGCTATTACGAGCACACAGCTCTACCTGTCGGATCTCCCAGGAGCACATTACATGTGATCTCACTACAAAACCTGGATGAAGCATCCCAGGCTATTACGAGCACACAGCTCTACCTGTCGGATCTCCCAGGAGCACATTACATGTGATCCACCACAAAACCTGGCTGAAGCATCTGAGGCCTTTTTCATCATGTCCGGATCTCCCAGGAGCAAATTACATGTGGTCATGGAAAAACCTAGTTGAAGCATCTGAGGCCTTTTTCATCCTTTCTAGATATCCCAGGAGCAAATTACATGCCATAGGACAAAACCTCGCAAGAGCATCTCAGGATGTTACGGGTACACAGCTCCGACCTGAAATCTCCCAGGGCACAAATTACATGTCCTCCCAGAGCAATGTCTCGAAAGAGAATCCCAGGCTGTTACGGGTACACAACTCTGACCTATAGGATCTCCCATAAATGCTCATCTGCACAACCTGATGCACGGCCACAAAGTATCATCCTGATACTCACCATACATCATCCTGATGTACACATGATCATCCTGATCATCATCACTGCATTGTCCTAATTCATTTCATCTGGAGAAGCTCATCATCCACGATCATCCTGATCATACAATGCATCCACCTGATGCATACCAAGTATCTACCTGATACATATCATCATATACAATGTATCTACCTGATACATAGATACATGATCCACACAATGTATCCATCAACATACATGATCTACCAGATCATACCTGATATATATCAACATACATTATCTACCTGATCATACAATGTATCCACCTAATACAAATACAAATACATGGTCCAAGCATCCAACATGATGCATATACAAAATACATACAAATGATCCAACTAATCATATCCAGCATCAAACATGATGCGTACATATACATATAAAGCAGTAACTGGAGCATCGTCCTGATGCTCATCATCCATGATCCTCCTGATCATCATAGCATCGTCCTCTTTAGATCATCTCATCGTCCATGAAGCACAGCCCAAATGCACATCATCCAGCACTTACACCACCGACATGGGGGAACACATCTACCACCATTCGAGGAAGGCTCCAACCCTTACTTTTTCACCATGGGAGAACACATCTACCACCATGTGAAAAATGGCTCAGCAATTACATCACGACCAAGGGAGAACATATCAACCATGTCAGAAAATCTCATGTGCTTCTGCATCTTCCAGACTCATCACTTCCCTTTGGAAGGAAACTTGATCTGAAGTGCACCAAGCCTCTCTCTGAAGTACTCAAACTGCACTATGGCCAATGGCTTGGTCAATACATCTACAACCTGCTCATCCATCGTGTTAGAACAGTAATCCACACTTAGTACCATAATCCATAAATTTTTATTGCCCATGTGCTTAATTAAACCATGTTTTGGATTAAGTGACTATAGTTGGTCAAAAACCCACTTTTGAGAGTGTTCACACCCACTTCCAAGCAAACCAGTTCACCCAGCCTCCAGTTTTGTCCACAAGTGCACCCTCATTAATTGCTGGTGCGCCCTCTCTCCTTGTTTTGGGGAATTTTAGTTGACCAAGGGCGCTAGGGTGGATTTTTGCCCATTTTTGGCTAGATTTGGAGCATTTAATGCTCCCTTGGGCCCCCAAACCTCCTCTACTTGCTCACCCACGCCTGCCTTGAGCTCATTAATGACCCAGCATGCTTCAGCCACCTCCACACCAGAATTCGTGGCTGTTTGGGGTGATTGGGATTGAGTTGGACCCACCTAGGGGGGATTGAGGCCAATTTGGCATTGATGACTTGTACACTCAGCTTGAGCCACCTAATGCTCTCGATTTTCTCATGGATGTAATAAAAACCTGTTACTAACATTTTCACATGTTAGACAGTCAGTTAATCAAAGGTTTCAGCATACATTGTGTGTAAATTTATCTTCTTTTTCAAGTTTTTCCACTGTTTTTGCAAATTAATTCGATTTTGTGAGGTTCTCCATAGCTCCTAGATCTTCTGTGATCAAAATAATCACATGGTATCAGAGCCATCATGGAGTTAGTGAGTTGCAGGTCAATATTGAGCATTGAACTGCATTCTAGAGAGAATTTCCAGATAAAAATTGAGTGTTTTTTGCAGGTGTTTCAGTAGTTTTCTCACCATTAACGCAGCAGTCATGGAAGCAAACCAAATGTTGCTCACACCCTTCAATTTTTTCGATTGGAAGGCTGAGATGGTCATCAAGCTGAGATCTAAGGGTCTCTATAGAGTGACCATGGGCACAGAAGTGGAACCAAACTCTGCTGTGGAGAAAGCAAAGTACTACAATCGACTTGATGAAGCTTATGGATTGCTATGCCTGAGCATTTCAAGGGAACTCTTGTTTCATACAGACAGTTTGACAACTCCCAATGAAGTATGGGTGAAGCTAGAATCACTCTTTGGGAAAACTGATGAACTGAGAGGCCACCAGCTTGAAAACGAGCTCATTAGCTTGAGCCCAGCGCATTTTGAAACCATCCAGGAGTTCTTCACGAAATTCAAGTCACTGGTACTTCAACTGCAACAATGTGGAATTGTTAAGAAGGAGGAACAACTGATTCTGTCCATCCTTTCGAAGCTAGGCCCAGATTTTTCAGTATTTGTTAGCACATTTCACTCAGCCAAAATGACCCTTCGAAATTGGCAAATGCCATCACTAGCTACCTTCATGGAGTGTCTCACTCAGGAGCAGGACAAACTAGTTCAGATGGGCACCATAAAATCAAAGGACCAAGCATTGGCAATGGGTGTTTCAAATGCAAGCAAAGGAAAGCAGAAAGCCAAGAATTCGAAGCAGCAAGAGAAGAGGAAGTTTGACAAGACCAAGTCTGCAGATGGGGGTTCGAATCTGTCAAAGGAGAAGGACAAGAAGGGAAAGGAAAATACCAAATGCACCTATTGTCATAGGGGATGGCATCCAGAGAGCTCGTGTATGAAGAAAACCATTGACTCAATGGCGCAGCTGCTGGAGAAGAACAACATCCCAGTCCCTGAGGGCGCAAGGAAGAAGGAGAGCACCTCAAACCCTGACAATAAGGAGAAGTGTCATGCTTTGGTAGCAGGTACTTCGAATCCCTCATCCTTTATCATTGATTCAGGAGCTTCCAGACATATGGTTTCATCCAGAGAGCTCTTCTCCTCTATGCATTCGAATGGTGGCCCAACAGTTCGAATGGGAGATGATTCAGAAATCCAGACCAAGGGGATTGGTAGGATTGACATGGAGCATGGCTATTTCAGTGATGTGCTCTATGTACCTTCATTGGCTGCAAATTTTCTATCAGTCTATCAAATGACCCATAGAGGAGAAGCCAAGAGAGTGACATTTACTCCAGATTTGATAGAAATCTCAGAAATCTCCTCAAATCAAGTTGTGGCTGTAGGGTATGCAGACCATGATGAGAGAATGTACAAATTCTCAAATTTCATTCCAAATTCTAGTGACCATGCTCTTGTCTCTCATGCCAACGAGACCTCCAAGTTGTGGCATGAAATATTTGGCCACATGAACTACAAATATCTCCAGCAATTGCACAAGGACGAGATGGTGGAAGGGCTTCCAAAAATCAGATCTTCAAATGGTGCATGCATTGGGTGTGTAGTTGGAAAGCATCCTGAGCGCAGCTATGAGAAGGGAATGGCAAGGAGAGCCACTCAACCACTTGGATTGGTACATTCAGACCTCATTGGTCCTCTTCCCACTCCATCATATGGTGGATCAAGGTATGTACTTACATTCATAGATGACTACTCTCGATTCTGCTGGGTTTACTTCCTTAAATTGAAGTCAGAAGTGTTTGAGAAATTGAAGATTTGGAAAGCCCTAGTGGAGAACCATAGTGGTCATAAGATAAAGATCCTTAGGACTGATAATGGAAAGGAATATGTGAATAATAACATTCAGCACCTTTGTGAGGAATGTGGCATCCAAATGCAACATTCAATCCCCTACACACCGCAGCAAAATGGTGTGGCAGAGAGGAAAAATAGATCTCTCAAGGAGATGGCTACTTGCATGATTGAAGCTAGGGATCTAAGCCCTAAGCTATGGGCTAAAGCCATCAATTGTGCTGCTCATATTCATAACAAAGCCTTTCACAAATCAGTCAAAGGAAAAACCCCCTATGAGGCATGGTTTGGCCAAAAACCAAATGTGTCAAATTTCAGGATTTTTGGGTCTAGAGCATGGGCTCGAATTCCATCAGAAAAAAGGAAGGCTTTGGAGCCACAGAGCAGGGAATGTATCATGGTTGGATATGGTGAGGACACAAAGGGATACAAGCTCTTTGACACATCCACACTTAAAACTTTCATTTAGAGAAGTGTGCAATTCGAAGAAGAACCAATTCCAAATTTTGAGCTTGCACCAGGGGAAAGCTCCTCTCCTCCACACCTTAATGAGATTAGTGATGATTCCACCTCTGATTTTTCTGATATTGCTGAAGATGACATGGCTGAAGATGACATTGCTGTACATAAGTCACCATCAAGGCCCAAGTGGGCTGAAAAAATCATAGAAGCTGCAGGTGAATTGGCAGGCAATCCCCAAGAGCCTAGGAAGACTAGATCTCAAACAATCAATGCTTCCTTTGCAAATGAAAGTGAACTTGTTGATCACTGTTATATGATGATTGGATCTGATCCAACATCATATCAGGAAGCTCATCATGATCCAAGGTGGAGAGCAGCAATGCAAGAAGAATTCCAGTCTCTCCAAGAGAACAAAACATGGGATTTGGTGCCTCTTCCTCCCAAGAGGAAACTTGTGCAATGTAAGTGGATTTTTCGAACCAAACCTGTTGCTGATGGTTCTGATCTGAATTATAAGGCTAGGTTATTGGCTAAGGGCTACTCACAAATCCATGGTGTGGATTATACATAGACCTTTGCACCGGTTGCAAAGATGGACTCAATTAGACTAGCTCTAGCCATGGCAGCTAGTAAAGGTTGGGAAGTTCACCACATGGATGTCAAAAGTGCATTCTTGCATGGTGAGCTACAGGAAGAGATATATATGCAGCATCCTGAAGGATTCCAAGAGGATCCCACACTTGTATGCAGGTTGAAGAAGTCACTCTATGGACTCAAGCAAGCCCCCAGGGCTTGGTATGCCAAAATGGATGCTTTTTTGCTCTCAATTGGTTTCTGTCGATGCAAGTCTGATCCAAATGTTTATTTGCAGCATTGTGATGATAATTTGTAGGTCATTGTACTGTATGTTGATGATCTCTTAATTACAGGGAGCTGCACCAAACAAATTGGCTCAATTAAAGCTTCTTTGCACAGTGAATTTGCCATGAGCGACCTAGGATTGCTAAGGCAATTTTTGGGTTTGGAAATTGAGCAATCTGAGAGAGGTATATTGCTGAGTCAACCTAAGTATGCTTCAGACCTGTTATTCAAGTTTAAAATGGTTGAATGTAAGGCAGCCAAGTGCCCATTCCTTTCAGGCATAAAACTAGGTGAATTTGAAGACTCTCCATTGGTGGATTGCACACTCTACAGGCAGCTAGTTGGAAGTTTGTTGTACCTTACACATAAAAGACCTGATTTGTCTTATGCTGTAAGTGCTGTAGCAAGGTATATGCAGCAGCCACATGAGATCCATTGGAAGGCAGCCAAAAGGATCCTTCATTATGTCCAAGGAACAAAGAACTTTGGGGTACACTATGCAGCTGGTTCTTCACTTCAACTAGCTGGATTTTCTGATTCCGATTGGGCGGGAGATCCCATCAATAGAAATTCCACTTCAGGTTTTGTGTTTATGTTTGCTGAAGGTCCCATTTGCTGGTCAAGTAAGAAACAGCATACAATTTCTCTTTCATCAGCAGAGGCCGAGTACAGGGCAGCAGTGAACGCAGCCACACAGTGTGTTTGGTTGCAAGGCATTCTTCGGGAGTTTGGTGTTGCTATTGATTCTCCAACCAATATTTGGGTGGATAATCAAAGTGCCATCAAGATATCTACTGATCCAGTACAGAGGCAGAGAACAAAGCACATTGAGATCCACATGCATTACATTCGGGGCTTGGTGCATGACAGGGTGATTTCATTGCAGTATTGCCCATCCACCGAGCAAACTGCAGATATTTTCACCAAGTGCTTTACTGAGAAGACCTTCACTCACTTGAGAGCTTTGCTTGGAGTGAGTGATGGATGGTGATTGCTGCAATTTAATTGCAGGTTCAGCCCCATGTCCATTTTTTAGGGAAGTTTTTATCCCATGAGGTTTTACTTCTTTTCCTCGGTTCATATGGACAAATAAAATTTCTGTTTGTATTGAGGTGACTTGAGCCTTTGTTGCCAAGGCCTCCCACTTATCTTTCATGAGATGTACTAAGTTATGGTTAAGGGGGGGTGTTAGAACAGTAATCCACACTTAGTACCATAATCCATAAATTTTTATTGCCCATGTGCTTAATTAAACCATGTTTTGGATTAAGTGACTATAGTTGGTCAAAAACCCACTTTTGAGAGTGTTCACACCCACTTCCAAGCAAACCAGTTCACCCAGCCTCCAGTTTTGTCCACAAGTGTGCCCTCATTAATTGCTGGTGTGCCCTCTCTCCTTGTTTTGGGGAATTTTAGTTGACCAAGGGCGCTAGGGTGGATTTTTGCCCATTTTTGGCTAGATTTGGAGCATTTAATGCTCCCTTGGGCCCCCAAACCTCCTCTACTTGCTCACCCACGCCTGCCTTGAGCTCATTAATGACCCATCATGCTTCAGCCACCTCCACACCAGAATTCGTGGCTGTTTGGGGTGATTGGGATTGAGTTGGACCCACCTAGGGGGGATTGAGGCCAATTTGGCATTGATGACTTGTACACTCAGCTTGAGCCACCTAATGCTCTCAATTTTCTCATGGATGTAATAAAAACCTGTTACTAACATTTTCACATGTTAGACAGTCAGTTAATCAAAGGTTTCAGCATACATTGTGTGTAAATTTATCTTCTTTTTCAAGTTTTTCCACTGTTTTTGCAAATTAATTCGATTTTGTGAGGTTCTCCATAGCTCCTAGATATTCTGTGATCAAAATACTCACACATCACAACATACTCTGCTTCCGCTATACTCTGTGCTATGCAGGACTGCTTCCTGCTAAACCAAGAGATCACACCTGATCCCATACTAAAGCAGCACCCATAAGTGCTCTTCCTATCTACAGCACTGCCTGCCCAATCTGAATCAACATAACCCTGCAGGTTAAAATTTTGATTTGCATCATACTTGAGCCCATAATCAATTGTACCCTTCAGGTACCTTAGAATATGCTTTACAACAACCAAGTGAACACTCCTCGGATCCGTCAGGAACTGGCTCATGTGTTCATCGCAAAGCAGATATCTGGTCTCGTGTTCATCAGATACATCTGACGATACATAGTGACATCAACCGGTTTAGATGAATCATCACACAGAAGCTTCAGGTTTGATGCCATAGCCTCGCAGTCCATCATCCCGAACCTCTTCAGGATCTCTACTGCATACTTCCCTTGTCCAAGGAAGATTCCATCTGCACTCTGCCACACCTCCATACCAAGAAAGTAGTGCATCATACCCAAGTTCTTCATCTCTAACTCAGCAGCAAGCTTCTGCTGCATGTCAGCAATCAATCTATCCTCACCTGTAACAAACAGGTCATCCACATAGTAGTATCATTGGATTGCCTTCCTCAACCTTGTAGTGAAGGTTGGAACCTGCTTTACACTTGGTAAAGCCCAAACTGGATAGAAAGTTGTCTGTCCTACCATACCAAGTTCTGCACATATATGACTCCCTGTCATGTGTCTCAGAACCAAGTGGCTGCTCCACGTACACTTCTTCTTCAACTACACCATTCAAGAAAGCTGTCTTGAAATCCATATGGTGTATCTTCCCTATCATCACTGCAGCCGAAGCAAGTACTGATTTAATGGAAGTGTATCTGGCTACAGGAGCAAAAGTCTCTATGCTACCACCTACAGCATGCTTGATATTGTAGCTTCTCTTGTAAGTCACTACAAACTCCCCTTCAGGTATTGGGACTGCATCCAAAACATCTTCGTGATCGACTTGTACTCCTCGGTCATGGAATTCTGCCCAGATCCTGGGAACTTCAATATTTTCAATAGATAACTTTGTTGCTGAACAAATGTTGTAGTCCTTCTTTTGTAGGTGATGGTATATGATCTTTCCTACACAACAAGTTAAATTGCATGATTAGAAAACATCTCATAGTTTTCAGAACAAATTCTTACACATAAAGAAACATGTCATACAGTCATGCAATTATCTTAGCCAATGCTTCAATACAACATTTATCCATATTCCGTAACTTTCTAGATGCCTTCCAATATCTACCAGAACATTGTTAAGAGCGTGCACAACTCCTAACATGTCAGCAAAGAGGTCTCATTCTAGATAAGTAGCAATGGAATGGTGTACAGTGCCATAGGCCACTTACCCATGTATATTAGTAGTATACTACTAATCAATGCAACTATTCTAATATGCATAATACACAACCCAATTCTAGGAACATAAGCATATACATTATTGAATAACATTATGTAAGAAATGACAATTCAAATACTTATCTTTTTTTGGTTGCTGGGTGGACTCCCTCTGAATCTTTGCAACTCCATGCTGATGTGGATTGTGAGAAGTGGTCAACTCCCTCTGAATATCTGCATCCTTGCAAAAACTACTGAAGTGTGCTCCTTTACTTTCTTGCAGGAACAGCTGGAGTGTTCTCCCTCCTGAACTTTGCTTCCTGGATTACCTGTCCTTGAACTTACATCCATCTTTAATCACTATGCATGCTTATTAGTATCATCATTGTGTTATCCTTGAGGTCTCATACATAATCACACATTTATTAGTATAATCTTAATACTATCAAAACACAATAATCTTAAACATGTATATTCATGATCATTCACAGATAATAAACATTAGTATTCAAGGTTTTAGGGAAGTCTTCTTTTACTCATGCATATTCTTATTTGATCATAGGACTCTTCTGATTAGTTAAATCATCAATGCATAAACCCATGATTACTCAAACCTATACCTTCATGATTCTTCTAGTTAGTCATATCATCAATTATGGTAAGAAACATAATATGCATACAACCATGACTATTCAAACCTATGAATTCATGAATAATCATTATCAACAACACAACAATATAAGATCCTAACACAAGGTAGGATTCTAGCTTGATATAGGAAAAACATACCTGGATTAGCATGCTAGCTAGTTATGTCTAACATACCCGCATAATGTCTTATGGTTCTCTTCAGTGACTTGTGCTAGTAACCTGCATGTCTCATAAGTTAACCATTGTAGAACCAAGTTATACATACCTCGTAAGTAGATCTTCTATGTGATCCATGACAATGGATGAATCTTTGTCTTCATGTCACCATGATCATATGTTCTTGAAGTAGAACATGATTTTCCTTTCTTGGTGTACCTTTTATGTTAGCGAACAACATAAACCTCATACAACATCACAATGCATTAGTACCTTGATCAATGAATATCTTCTATTAAGGTGATACGACAAGTCTAGTAATTAATCAAGATTGTACTGTAATAATATGAAGAGAAACATATGATAAAATTAACCATGAAACATACCTGTAATCCATACTTGTCAAGATTGCTTTTAATCTTCTTATGGAAGGCCTTAGCCTCATCTCCCTCTGAGACAGGAACTTCTTCACTTATGCAGGTGACCAATCCATCTTAACTCAATCCACTTGATTTGCAAGAACTGGACCTGGAGCTGGATTAGGGTTTGTCAAAGAAACCCCAAAAATTCAAACTTTGAATTTCAAACTTCTGAAAGGATAGAAATATGCACCTCGATGAGCTGATCAAGTTGGTATATTTAGAATTTGAAAACTGCAAAGTTTCACCCCCTTTTAGATTTTCAAATTCACTAGGAGGACCCTGAATTAGGGTTTGAGTTTCCTGGAGCTTCACCCAACCAAAATATTTGATTCAAAGCTCTAAGCTTCAATTTTTATGAGGAGCTTCCAGCCGTGGTCACAGATTTCTAAAATTCCAATTTTTGCAGAAGCCCTAATTTTCCATCTTTCCGATCAAAGTCTCGAACTGGGGTTTGATCAAGCTTGGCCTTCTGCCAAACCAACAAATCTTAACTTGGTCTCTAAATTTCAATTTTGATGAGTATCATCCATCCTTGGTCTCCGATTACAAAAATCCCAACTTTCTCTGAAGCCCTAAATTCCGGAAGCCATGAATGAAGGTGCTCAAAAATAATTATGTTTTGACAGAAATATGTACCTGATTGTTTATGGTGTAACCCCAAACGCTTCAATCCACAGGGTCTGAAAAATTTTCCTGGGATATCCCGACCTGTTATCTTTCCATCCCGATAGGTCTGACCTCAATTGGATTCTCTGAGAGAGAGTTATGCCAAGTGTCACAACGTGACCTGTTTATGGGATAATACAGGAGAGCGAACTTGTACGGCATGACACGTGTCACTAGTTCAACTTCGTCCTTTGAAAAATTTTCCTGAGATATCCCAACCTGTTATATTTCCATCCCGATAGGTCTGACCTCAATTTGAATCTCTGAGAGAGATTTATGCCAAGTGTCACAACGTGACCTGTTTATGGGAAAATACAGGAGAGAAAACTTGTACGGCATGCCGCGTGTCACTGGTTCAACTTCAGCCTTTGAACAATTTTATTGAGATAGTAAAGTCTGTGTAATACCTGTCACATTTTACGAAATTTTATTTGGATCTTCCTATCCTAAGTTATGACCTTTTTCCCAAGGTCACCGTATTTTGACTCGGATCTGGAAGAGGTAGAAACCCTATATTGTACAGATCATAAATCACAAAGTACAACGAATTAGAAGTTTTCCTTTGGACACAAGGTACATGGGGATATGATATTCGACTTGTAAAAGTTTCAGATCCGAAAACGTTTCCAAAATGGATTTATAGTGAAAGTACTATGATGACTGGTTTTTGCTATATAAAGCCCTAGCATCGTAAGTGCAACAAGTGTCATACATGCCATATCATGCCTTCTTTCAAGCTAGCTCTGATACCATGTTAAATTTTTAGAATTTACTTCAATCTGATCTAGGATCTTAACTGAGAGAACAACATGTACAGCATATCAATCATGGACACAATAATGCAAGCACACAAGAGACACAAATTTTACTTGGGGAAAACCATAAAGGTGAAAACCCCCAATAACTTCCTCAGAGATAGATAGAGCAATGATACAACCAGAATACAAGAGATAGTCTTCTCCTAGTAGCAGAGCCTCCTCCTCCACAAGTGCACCACTCTCCCAAGTGTGAGTGAGAGAATAGAATGTTTAAAATGAGAGAGTCACACTCTCTATTTATACACTAACTTGACTTGACCTTTACTCAACTAGGTCGGCCTCAACTTAGCCACTTAACATAATGCTGACTGGGCCGACACCCAATAGGGTGGTCTAATAACCCTTTGACCCACATGGTCGACCCCCAATAGGGTGGTCTAATAACCCTTCGACCCACATGACTTATACAGGGCCGACCCCAACAAGGTGGTCTAATAACCCATCAAGTATAAGTTACGACACTTATAATATAAATGACGACACTTCTATATAGAGGAATAATAACATCTCTATAGGAATACAAACATTTCCGTATAGAGGAATAATAACATCTCTATAGGAATACAATATACATATATGTGAAATACATTCCGAAGTTACATATACATCAACATCATCATCATCATCATCATCGTACTCATATTCATCATCATCCACCACCATCATCATCATCATCATCATATCATCATCATTATCATCATCCTCATCCTCACAATGATGATGATGATGAAGATGATGACGATGATGATGGTGATGATGATGATCATGTTGTTGATGATGATGAATATGATGATGATGATGATTAGGATGGTGTGTTGCATATTCGTCATCATCGTCATCATCAACATCATCGTCAACAACATAATCATCATCATCATCATCATCATCATCTCCATTAGTCATCATCATCATCACCATCTTCTTCTTCATCATCATCATCTTCGTCATGATCTTCATCATCATCATCATCAGATCATCATGACGAAAAACCTTATTTTATTGCAATTGTGATTCCACTTACAGCAGATGAACACTATTCATAAAATCTTCCACAATGAGGAGGCTCTCCATGACTACTTGATTAGATCCTTTACATCTCATCATCTTCATCCTACACTGAGACAAAAAATAACAGGTTCCTTAGATTTTTATTAATACAACAATGTAAAGAAGAGTGCTTTGCATATTACATGAAGCCAAGCTTATACCTTCTGTGCTATGCTTTTCCATCCTTCCATAGGGGTGGGAGTATCAAGACTGTTATCCTTCCCCATAAATTAACCGGGCAAATATTTCCCAACAAATAAAACTAACCATCAAAGTGCATTTTGTCACATCTGCATCGCCCTAAGAGAATAAAATCTGATGGTAATTATGAACAAACTTGACATACTGCAATCTCACAATAATCGCACATCCGAGCAGTCTTTATACAACATTAGTATATATCTACTATGTATTTAATTATTCTTGATGTAAAACATATGTTTCTAACTGAAAATTAAATTAATTTTTTGAAATCAAAATACACAAATTTGTAAATATACCCTTAAACCCCCAAACACCTAGAAGCACTTAAATGCACTTAGGGATTATGGGTTAGAAGAGGTCCTAAAGGCCTTTATGAGGGAGGGGCTCTAGGCATAACCCGACACATTTATATATGTTGGGCAATAAATACAATGAACGTTACCCACCAACCATTACAACGTTCAGTAAGGACGCGCAGGCGCCAGATGCACGCACACACCAGAGGCGCGTGCGTGTCCCTGTTGAACATAAAATTTAGAAAATCACCCGAGTTCTTTCTCCCGCATTTTTTTTCTCATTCATCACGTTCTCTTCGTTGGTTTCACGCACAGTCCAACAAGCATTTTCATGGTAGATTGAATTCATACACCATTTGGATAAAATACACAATATTTGGGGCTCTATTTGGCTCTTTGTATTGAATACACACCTATTGGGCTCTATTTGGATCAATTGAGTGAATACACAACAGTTGGACTCTATTTGGCACCTCGGATTGAATTCTCATGCTACTTGGATACACATGAAGTCTTCCTGCATATATTGGACACATCAAAAGAGCATTTGACATTTGAAGCAAAGAGCAATTATAATCCCTTAGGTATGGTGAAAATTTGATCTTGTTAAATGTAATTTAGTCTTCATTCACTTGTTTGAATGGCATCTATTTTGGTGTTTCCTCATGAATTGTATGATAGATCTATTTTAGTCTTCTTAATCTTCAACATAGACAATAAAAACATCCTACCAAAAAAAAACTACAACATGCACCAAGCAATGCTTTCAACCTTTCATGAAGATAATAAAACAAATCTTGCATCACCACCAATAACATTTCATAATCACATTCCTCCATCTAGTAGACAAACATTTGTTGAATTCCTCATGGTTTCACTACAACAACTCACACAAACACCTAAACAATTGAAAACTCTTAGTCTTTTGGGGCTATTTTCCCTCATCCATACCATGAAAATGAAGTGATATGAGCTTCTCCCTTGTAGGGAATTTGCTGGACTACTAACATCCCATACCACCATCCAATACCATCCTACTGAGTTCCTAGATGTGATGTTGTAACTTTATATGTAGGGCATTCCCAATAGCTTTTAAGATTATATGAAAACATTATCACTAGATGTTGTTGTACATAATCAATTGCTACATCGAGCTTTAATAATCATGCACATCGAGTTTTAATATCTTGTTTGTTGTTCATTCTTGCAGGGGTCATATTTTCGTTTTTCCAAAAGCGCGTTGAATATGGGAAACAGACGTAATAATCAAAGAAAGCCTAGAAGGACGCAGCTGCCCCCTGAAAAGTCCCATGAGATAAGAGAAAAGGCCAGGTTGTACATGCAAAACCGTAGAAATGAAAATGTTAGTGCCTTAGATCCATCAACAAGCAATGACGAAGTGGTTGAAGCCAATCAAATCTTGCCTGATGTCGAGTATGAAAGGATGGATGTTGAACAAGTTCTTAACTGGAAACCACCCGAAGAAGAGCACCCACCTGGCAAACACACTCCATTGCAAGACGAATTACTGAATGAAGGGCAACAACAAACCGTTGATGAGACTCGTACTTCCTTGCCGACTCCCTTGCCTCAACTATCAACCGGACAACGAAGAAGTCCCAGACATATTCATGTGGATGAAAGTTCATTTTCAGTACTTGAAGGTAAGATGCCCAAACGCACTATTGATTTCCATTTTAACAAGATAATCAAATACTTTTTTGAATCCAAAACCGATGCAGCAAAATGTCAATCGTTTCTTGCTTTGCTAAAATCACATTGTCTAGCTCATGTTAGGAGAATTTTGTGCATAAAGGTAATTAGAAGTTCATAGGCCAACAATCATGTTGTTAGAAATCTACAATCTGCATTTAATTCGATTGGAAAAACTTCTCGCAAAAAAAAAATTAATGTGGCCCGTCGTGTACTGTTGGAATCGATTGTAGACAAATCCACAAGGCAACGTTGCCTACTATCACTCACATGTAAAATATTTAAAGTAGATAGAAAGACTCTTCAAAAGTATTCTGCCATTAGAGAAAAACTTGAGACCATTAGAGAAAAACTTGAGACCCCAGGCCAAAAAGATTGTTGGGCCTTTGTTGGTAGGTTACCTCGTTCAGACATGAAGCTCATTGATGCTGTTAAAGATCTAGTGCAAAATTTTTGGCATGATAACACTAGACCGTCATCGAATCAAAGAGATGTTTTAAAGTTGAGAAAAGGTGTTAGGGAGGGTGAACCCCATGTCAAGCACTTCCTTGACACCACACAAACATAACTCTATGAGAGGTTCAAGAATGGGCACACACAATTGAACTTGGGTTGAAGGTCCTTCAAAAAATGCAAACCCTGGTATGTTAGAATTTGAATTGATCGCAGTACATGTTGTTGTCGATGCCATGTAGAATTTGAGTACTATTATGATACATATAGACATATATTTTGTGGTTTGCATACTAACATTGTGCAGTATTGCCCTTCGTTACAACCACCAAATGCATCCAGAGAATTTATACATCGCATAATGTGTCGAAGGCCTGAAGGACAAAAATATTATAAAAGATCATGTTTATATGGGATGTGTTCCAGTTGCAGTGGATTTGCATTATTGAGCCGCTGCATCCACGCAACCGCGGAGCACGAATTTGGGAGGATGTCAGTAGAAATGCAGAACTTCTAGTACATAACATATCAAGTAGATAGTTCGAAGGAAAGCAAAAAAATTGCATTGGTGAAGTCACAGGTAATCTAAGTTTGCATGCTTTCATACTGTACATGTTGAATTTGTACATATATATTCAGATTGAAAATGTCACGTTGTATTAATGCCCTTGGTTCTGTGGCACCAGGTACAAATTTGTGATTTCATGAAGGAATTCTACCAAAAGACCAAGCATTATGTACAGCACATCCATGTAGCACGATGGCAGGATGAACAGTACAGATAGTGCAGGGACACCTTTCCCAAGGGCATAATATTGTTGGTTTTGGACTTTGCAGAAAACTATACCGTACAACCACAGAATGAGATTCAAAGTCAATACTACCATTCATACCAAGTTAGCATAATGGTCCATATCACGTACAGGCACACGCCAGAAAGCAGCAACAACATGAGGATAATATTGAAAGAGACCAACTTCTACATCAGTGACGACAGGTGCCATGACCTGCATTATGTGCAGCATTGCTTCAAAATTTTCTATGATCAGCTGAAGGAGAGAGGGATACATATGGATCAGCATTGGATATGGTTAGATGGTTGTGCAAGCCAGTTAAAAAATGCACTTGTTTTCCAGTGGTTGAGTATTTTGCACAAGACTTATGATGTGCTGCATGTATGGAACTATTTTGAGACCAGGCATGGAAAGGGAGAGCACGACAAGGCTGGAGCATGTCTCAAAACTTCCCTACGAAGGGAGGATATGAGGTGCATGGGAGGCCCTCATATTTGGAATGTCGAATCCACAGTTCGATGGTGCAAAGAAAAAATGTCAAATCGAACCACGGAGCAACACATACCAACAGGTAGAGTACATGTCGTCAAAAATTTTTCGAATGTAGTTGATATAGATCGATCGCGTTCTTATAGTTGTAGTACTGTGCAAGGCACTCGTGGATTTCATTCAGTTCGAAGCTCAAACAATCCTTTATTTGAAATATGGACGCGAAAACTTGATTGCTTTTGTGGGTCTTGCAGCAGTTGTGAGTGGGATAAGTGCAAATCAATGGATTGGGTTGATGAATGGGATCATGTATCACTTGTAGTGGACCCACGTGCAGTTGCTGAAACAATCCAGCTAGAGGAAGGCCAATCCTCTATTTCGAATGAATATGATCATATATTTGATCTTGTACAACCAGGTAAACATTTCTGCATGCATATCCCGATTCCCTCCTTATTTTTGTAATTATCCAAGTTATCAAACCACTGCTTGTTGGAATATGACCTTAAAATGTATTTTTTGCAGGACACATCTATGCAGTCGTCGCCCCGACAGACAGTGCAATTGGGACGAATTATTGGTTGGCACGATGCATCTAGGGGAAGCAAACCCTCCTTGCATCATTAACGGATAATGAAGGCATTACCTTTCCGACTGGCTCGATGGTTTTTTAGGGGGAATATCTTACAGTGGATGGAAAGGGACCAAAGAGCAATGGCTACACATACATAGATTATAGACCAGGGTTGCGGGTGTATCAATTTATGCACTTGATCGTGGGTACAAACATCCAACTACAGACAATGTCAACGAAGTCATCAAACAAGGTATGCTACTTACTACCTCATGCAGAGCATGAGAGGTTGTTCACGACAATAAAAAACTGAGAGGATCCAGAAGGCCTAATTGACTGAGGTACATAGTATAGCCATGTGATTGTTTATTCATGCATGGTTAATATTATTCATGTTAGACGGTTTATTTGATATCGTTATCTTATATCGTTTATTTGATGTCTGAGTTATGATTAAGTTATGATTTATAGCCATGTGATTGTTTATTCATGTATGATTAACCCTAGAAGCACTAATATAACCCTACAAACATAATCTAGCCTTAGAAATGATAGAAAGCCAAACTAACCCTAGAAACACTAATCTAACCCTTAGAAACTAATCTAGAATCCTAGAAACATAATCTAACCCTAGAAATCCTAGAAAGCTAAACTAACCCTAGAAACACTAATCTAACCCTCAGAAACTAATCTAGAATCCTAGAAACATAATCTAGCCCTAGAAATCCTAGAAAGCTAAACTAACCCTAGAAACACTAATCTAACCCTCATTAACTAATCTAGAATCCTAGAAACCTAATGTAGCCCTATTAACCTAATCTAGCCCTAGAATCCGTGACTCACCACACATACCCTCAATAGGGGGTATTTGGACTCCAAGTGGGATAGGATCACTCTTAGAAGGGTTTGTTACCCAATCTATTAAGGGCCCAAGTCACATTGAGTCATTTCCAGTCTTATATAGCCTATATGCCGCTAATCAAATGCCAAAAAATCCAGCTGGGAGAACACTTGTTATCTTACACACTCTAATTAACCTCTAGGAAAAGCAATGGCCATTGCTCTGCAACCTGTGAAGGCTGCGCAGGAAAAAAACTAAGTGCTACTAATCAGAGGAGGGTAGTTGTCACTGGATTGGGAGTAGTCACTTCCTTTGTTCATGATCCAAGCACTTTATAGAAAAGCCATAGAACATAGAAACACACTATGTAACATAATTATCAATGAAAAATATACTTTATTATATGTTAATCCTCTTATCCTACAAATGAAACTTCCCAATATTTTGTTGCTTCCGATTCTCTTGTCAGATTTATTAGGAAATATAGGGAGATGTTTTTCAACAAAATTCAATGCAATTGCACATTTATTACATGTATATGTACATTAAGGACATGTAACTACTTCCTTAACAAAAAAAGAAGTTGAGAGAAAATCTCTTAATAAATTAACACTCAACCTAAACACAAAGATATTATAAAAATTAATCATAAAAATACTCACCTAACACATACTTAGTTGAGAGAATATCTCAATTATATCAACATCCACTTAGTTAGGCTCATAACAACCACATCCACCCTGTGATACCTCATGTATACATCCAGTTAACTTATGTGCACAAACTTCAACCATATGTGAACCCATCATATAACACCTTACCTAATCTAGTAGGGCAATCACTCATAATAACCATGAAGTAATAGGTCATAGTATACATACGCAAAATTCTTCATATTTGCACTTGTATCCTCATCCATTAGCATACACAAATATATTTGAAAACATTGCATTACCAACCCTCACCCAAACCCTAGCACTAACCCTCACCCAAACCCTAGCACTAAACCATCTCCTTCATCATCACCATCGCCATCACCATCTCCATCATCATCACCATCTCCATCACCATCTCCATCATCATCATTGAATCTAACTCTAACCCTAATTCAATTTCCTTCTATAACCCTAGCCCTAACCCTCACCCAAACCTTAGCACTAAGCCATCTTCTCCATCCTCAACATCACCATCACCATCACCATCAACGCCTTCATCATCACCACCATCTCCATCATCATCATTGACTCTAAATATGACTGGAACGCTAGCCACAAGTGCCTAGTGGGTGATTTTCCAGAGTTGACCCCCATGTGCAAAAATTGCACACTCCCTCACTGAGAAAAACCCTAGTTTCCAATATGGACGTACAAGATGAGGGTGGGTCCACCAGCTTGGAGGGGAGGGGCAACCCTAGCACTATCCCGGTGTGTTGAATCCAACGGAGTCGACAGTTCATCGATCCGAGCCACGGTATTCATTCTATGGTTCGTCCCATCTCGCATCCAGAAGGCCTTCAGGGACACCTGCTGGATACCTGCTGGGGACGTAGAACTCCAGCCGTCAAACAAAACCAGGTTCCGGGGAGTCTTGCAGGTGTGCCTAGGCAGGTTTTGGCTGGGAACGCTAGCCACAAGTGCCCGGTGGATGATTTTCCAGAGTTGACCCCCGTGTGTAAAAAATGCACACTCCCTCACTGAGCAAAACCCTAGTTTCCAAGATGGACATACAAGATGAGGGTGGGGCCACCGGGCCGGAGGGGAGGGGCACCCCTAGCACTATCCCGGTGTGTTGAATCCAACAGATTCAACGGTTCGTTGATCTGAGCCACGGTCTTCATTCTATGGCTCATCCCGTCTCGCATCCAAAAAGCCTTCAGGGACACCTGCTGGATACTTGCCGGGGGCATAGAACTCCAACCGTGCAACAAAATCGCATTTCGGGGAGTCCTGCAGGTGTGTCTAGGCAGGTTCCAATGAGGAACGCTAGCCATAAGTGCCCGGTGGAAGATTTTCTAGAGTTGACCCTAGTGTGAAGGTCATGCCAAATTCGCTAAAGGGGGCCATTTCTCGACCGGAGGCCCCCGGGCATGCATGGCCACCGTGTACAGATCTGCAATGGCCAGGTGGACCTGTGGGAGGCAACGTAATCCAAGTCCTCTCGTCGGTTTGGGTTCCGTGGCCCCGGGTCAAATCCTCCAAGTGTCCCTGAACGGCCCTGGGGTTCCCGAATAGAATTCCCGTAGAATCCGAATCGTGGCTCAGTTTGTGAATCCGTCGATTCCTATGGGTCTGAGACGATGGGTTTCAGCTAGGGGGCCCCCCATAGCGTCCCCCAAAGACCTAGAAGCAGTGCCAACGGGCCATCTCCAGAGCTAGGGTTTTTCTCAGTGAAGGCCATGCCAAATTCGTGAAAGGGGACTTTCTCATCCGTAGGCCCCCGGGCGTGCGTGGCCACCATGGACAGGTCCACAATGGCCACATGGACCTATGGGAGCCGACGGAATACAAGTCCACTCGTCGATTTGGGTTTTGTGGCTCTGGAGCAAATCCCCATCATTGAGAAAAACCCTAGCTCCGGAGATGGCCCGTTGGCACCGTTTTTTGGGTCTTCGAGGGATGCTGTGGGGGGTCCCCTAGCTGAAACCTTCCATCCTGGACCCACCAAAATCGACTGATTCACGAACTGAGCCACGGTTCGGGTGCTATGGGAATTCTAGTTGGGTGCCCCGGGGCCGTTCAGGGAAACTTGGAGGATTTGACCCGGGGCCACGGAACCCAAACCGGCGAGAGGACTTGGATTTTGTCGCCTCCCATGGGTCCATATGGCCATTGTGGACCTATCCATGATGGCCACACACGCCCAAGGGCATCCGAATGAGAAATTCCCCCCTTTAGCGAATTTGGCATGGCCTTCACTGAGCAAAACCCTAGCTCCGAAGATGGCCCATTGGCACCGTTTTTGGGTCTTCGGGGGACGCTGTGGGTGGTCCCCTAGCTGAAACCCGTTGTCCCGGACCCACCAGAATCGACGAATTCGCGAACCGAGCCACAGTTCGGGTGCTATGGGAATTCTAGTTGGCCACCCTGGGGTCGTTCAGGGACACTTGGAGGATTTGACCCGGGGCCACGGAACCCAAACCGGCGATAGGACTTGGATTACGTCACCTCCCACAGGTCCAACTGGCCATTGCGGACTTGTCCACAATGGCCACGCATGCCCGAGGGCCTCCGGTCGAGAAATGGCCCCCTTTAGCGAATTTGGCATGGCCTTCACACTGGGGTCAACTCTGGAAAATCTTCCACCGGGCACTTACGGATAGCGTTCCCGACCGGAACCTGCCTAGACACACCTGCAGGACTCCCCGGAACCCAGTTTTGTTGCACGGTTGGAGTTCTACGCCCCTGACAGGTATCCAGCATGTGTCCCTGAAATCCTTTTGGATGCAAGATGGGACGAGCCATAAAATGAATACCGTGGCTCGGATCGACGAACCATTTGTGAAATTGCCCACATAAGATCCAAAGAGATGATGTAAACCTCACAATGAAGTCATAAATGCACAAGTAATGATCAACCGGGAGTCAAAATGAGTCTAACTGAATGTGGTTGGTGTAACTGGCACATGGAAGCACTAATATAGTGAAGGAGGCTCAGTGGAGGGTGCCATAGGAGTTAACTGGAGTCAGAATGGTCAATCTAGTCTCTCTGGAGGTCCAACAGAGTGATAAACTCAGTAAAGAGTCAGTTAATCCTTAAATCAAGGAAATAACTGAAGATAACTCAATATAACTAAATATAACTGGACTGGTAGGTGAAGAAGGCACCCTTGTCATGCAGTGGAGCAAAGGAGGGCGCATTAGTCACTGGGAGGCCTAGAAATGATCTGAAAGAAGCTCCGGGGGCTAGTTTGTTGAGGATTAGGTGCTGGGACTGATGACCTAGAATGCATGCAAACCCTAATTTTGCATGCATGACTGAAAATGAAAATGACTGGAAAGCTAGTAGGACTAGGATGGAGTATAGGAATATCCTAACACCCCCCCTTAATCCTTCCTGGGCCCTGGTAACTAGGACCAAAGGTCACCCATACAATAAATGAAATGATAATAAAATACATAACTATCCATAAACTGAGGAAATGGGGAAAACCTCATGGGAAAAATACCCCCCCCTCAAAAGAACCATCATGCAGAAAAGAAAGAAGCTTTCATCAGTGAAAACTTTTGCAAAAGACTTGGCAAGCTGATCCCATGTAGGAATGTCTCCCACTGTGTGGCGGATGAAGCAAGTCTTTCAGGAACTTTTTCTGTATCTGGAGCGAATGAAACATGAGTAGTCTTCCCAAAAGATGGAAGAGAGAATCCCATCATCATGCTGCATATCTCATGGAGAGATGGATGGCATAATGCAAGGTTAGCACGCTACTGAAGTCTAGTAGTTCTGTAAGCAAATAAATCATCAACTGTGTTCTCAATAGTAGCAAGGACTGTGTGAGAACATATTCTTTTGAATCTGGACTGAGAATAGGTGTTGGTTCTGAATCTTCTTGAACCATGATCTCAACATCAAAATCTTGATCTTCTTCTTCACTAGAATAGGAGTCACTAGAAGAGAAGTCACTGTGATCTTCATCAGAATCTGAAGGAATAGTTGGAGAGAAGGGCATGAAGTGTGAGAACTCATATGCCTTTGAGGCATGATTAGCAATCCCATTCGCTATAACCTTTCCAGTGGATATTTCTGTAATATCTACTGTGTCTAGACCAAAAATTACTTGTTTTGGAGATCCTGTATGAGTCATTTGATATACTGATAACAAATTAGTTGTAAGAGCAGGAACAAATAAGACATTTTTGAACTTACCATGCTCCATATGAACTGTACCCAAACCTTTGGCAAAAATCTGAGAGTTGTCTCCCATGTGAATGGTAGGCCCATCTTAGAGATCCAGAGAGGAGAAGGATTCTTCTTGTGCCATCATGTGGTTGGAAGCTCCAGAATCTATGAGGAGATATTTTGTCTTTGAAAAACCAGCTATCAATGCATGCCAATCATCAGATCCACTTCCAGAATCAGACATCTTTGCTTCTTTTGGAACAACAATTTGGTTTTGTTCAAGAAGCTTGGTTAGAAGATCAATCTTCTTATGCATGCAGGCATGCTCAGGATGGTTTCCTCTCTCGCAGTAGGTACAATTAGGTCTCTTTTGTTTGTCATTCTTGGATCTTAAAGGTTTCTTTCCTTTTCCTTTTTGTCCCCCTTTTGCATTCACTCCACTTGATTCACCAGTTAAAAGAGCTAGATCTCTGGAGGTTTTGATGGCACCCATTTGAATCAATTTGTCCTCTTCTTGAATGAGAGCGGTAGCAAATTTTTCCAAGGTAGGAAACTTCCATCTAGGGATTGACATTCACCTAGAATGGAAAGTAGAGACAAAAACAGAAAATTGAGATCCAAGTTTGCTCAAAATGGAGAGTACTAATTGCTCATCACTTTTGGTGATGCCACAATGCTTGCATTGAGTAACCAAATTCTGAAATTTTGAGATGAATGTTTGAATGCTCTCGAAATTGCTAGGTTGCAGAGAAGCCAATTCATTTTCAAGAGTGTAGCCTCCCATCCCATCTTGTTTGCCAAAAAGGTTCTCCAATTTGGTCCATAACTCTTTTGGAGACTTCAAACCTTCAGCATGGAACAATATATCTTTGGACATGTAAAGGAATATGTATCCAAAGGCTTCATCCAATTTGGTTAGATGCTTGATTCTTTCTCTAGCTATATGTGGTGTGGCATCTTTTTCATAAACCAATCTTTCAAACCCTTTTGTCATCAAGAAAATCTTCATCTCACTCTTCCATTAGAAGTATAGGACAAGAAGGAGCATTCGAATTACTCATCTTGACTGCTTGAACAAGTGCAAATAGAAAGATGTTGAATCTGTTGCTGGAACTTTGAAATACCTACAAAAAACTCTCAAGAATGGAGGTAGAATATACTCTCAAATGGCTCTGATACCATGTGAAATTTCCCACATAAGATCCAAAGAGATGATGTAAACCTCACAATGAAAGAATTTAGGAATAATAGAAGAAGAGACAAGCAATAGAACTTAGATCCAAAGAAACTCTGATTGAGGCAGAATAATTACACATGTTACATTAAACTGAATAGTTAACAGGTAAATATACAATGCTGAGTATGAGGATTCGAATTCACTAGGAGGAATTCGAAATGGCCTTCATGTACAGATCCATAATCAGTGGAGAGTCATCAATGCCTAACTAGGAGTCCACCTTCTCATCAGTAAAGTCATCAATGCACAAGTAATGATCAACTGGGAGTCAAACTGAGTCTAACTGAATGTGGTTGGTGTAACTAGCACATGGAAGCACTAATATAGTGAAGGAGGCTCAGTGGAGGGCTCCATAGGAGTTAACTGGAGTTAGAATGGTCAATCTAGTCTCACTGGAGGTCCAACAGAGTGATAAACTTAGTAAAGAGTCAATTAATCCTTAAATCAAGGAAATAACTGAAGATAACTCAATATAACTGGATTGGTAGGTGAAGAAGGTGCCCTTGTCATGCAGTGGAGAAAAGGAGGCCGCATTAGTCACTGGGAGGCCTAGAAATGATCTGAAAGAAGATCCGGGGGCTAGTTTGTTGAGGACTAGGTGTTGGGACTGATGACCTAGAATGCATGCAAACCCTAATTTTGCATGCATGACTGAAAATGAAAATGACTAGAAAGCTAGTAGGACTAGGATGGAGTATAGGAATATCCTAACACAATTGACTCCATTGGATTCAGTACACTGGGATAGTTCTAGGGGTGCCCCTCCCCTCCGTCCCGGTGGCCCCTCCCCTCCGGCCCGGTGGCCCTGCCCTCATCTTGTACATCCATCTTGGAAACTAGGGTTTTGCTCAGTGAGGGAGTGTGCAATTTTTGCATATGAGGGTCAACTCTGGAAAATCATCCACCGGGAACTTGTGGCTAGCATTCCTAGCTGGAACTTTCCTATACACACCTGCAGGACTCCCCGAAACCCGATTTTGTTGCACGGTTGGAGTTCTACGCCCACGGCAGGTATCCAGCAGGTGTCCGTGAAGGCCTTCTGGATGCGAGACGGGACGAGACATAGAATGAATACTGTGGCTCGGATCGATGAACCGTCGACTCCGTTGGATTCAGCACACCGGGATAGTGCTAGGGGTGCCCCTCCCCTCCATCCCGGTGGCCCCTCCCTCATCTTGTACGTCCATCTTGGAAACTAGGGTTTTGCTCAGTGAGGGAGTGTGCAATTTTTGCACATGGGGGTCAAATCTGGAAAATATTCCACCGGGCACTTAGGGCTAGTGTTCCTGGCCAGAACCTACCTAGACACACCTGCAGGACTCCCCGGAACCTGATTTTGTTGCACGGTTGGAGTTCTACGCCCCCGGCAGGTATCTAACAGGTGTCCCTGAAGGCCTTTTGGATGCGAGATAGGACGAGCCATAGAATGAAGATTGTGGCTCGGATGGACGAACCGTCGACTCCGTTGGATTCAGCACGCCGTGATAGTTCTAGGGTGCCCCTCCCCTTCGGCCCGATGGCCCCCGCCCTCATCTTGTGCATCCATCTTGGAAACTAGGGTTTTGCTCAGTGAGGGAGTGTGCAATTTTTGCACACGAGGGTCAACTCTGGAAAATCTTCCACCGGGCACGTATGATGATGATGATGGTGATGATGATGAAGAGGTTGATGGTGATTGTGATGGCGATGGCGATGGTCATGAAGATGATGATGATGGAGGCTTTGATGAGGAACTTGGAGTTAGAGTTAGGGTTAGAGGTAGAGTCAATGATGATGATGGAGATGGTGGTGATGATGAATACGTTGATGGTGACAGTGATGGTGATGGTGAGGATGGAGAAGATGGCTTAGTGCTAGGGTTTGGGTGAGGGTTAGGGTTAGAGTTATAGAAGGAAATTGAATTAGGGTTAGAGTTAGAGTCAATGATGATGATGGAGATGGTGGTGATGATGAAGATGTTGATGGTGACAGTAATGGTGGTGGTCAGGATGGAGAAGATGGCTTAGTGCTAGGGTTTGGGTGAGGGTTAGGGCTAGGGTTATAGAAGGAAATTAAATTAGGGTTAGATTCAATGATGATGATGGAGATGGTGGTGATGATGAAGACGTTGATGGTGATGGTGATGGTGATGGTGATGGTGATGGTGATGGTGATGGTGATGGTGATGGTGATGGTGATGATGGTGATGGTGATGGTTCCGTCTCGCATCCAAAAGATGGATATGGTGATGATGACGAAGATGGTGATGATAATGAAGATGGTGATGGTGGTGATGATGGTGATGGTGGTGAGGTTTATGGTGATGGTGATGGTGATGATGAAGATGGTGATGGTTCTGTCTCGCATCCAAAAGATGGAGATGGTGATGATGACGAGGATGGTGATGATGATGAAGATGGTGACGTTGATGATGATGGTGATGGTGGTGAGGTTGATGGTGATGGTGATGGTGATGGTGATGGTGATGGTGATGATGAATATGGTGATGGTTTCGTCTCGTATCCAAAAGATGGAGATGGTGATGGTGATGATGATGAATATGGTGACGTTGATGATGATGGTGATGGTGGTGAGGTGGATGGTGATGGTGATGGTGATGATGAAGATGGTGATGGTTCTGTCTCGCATACAAAAGTTGGAGATGGTGATGGTGATGAAGATGGTGATGATGATGAAGATGGTGGCGTTGATGATGATGGTGATGGTGGTGAGATTGATGGTGATGGTGATGTTGATGATGAAGATGGTGATGGTTTTGTCTCACATCCAAAATATGGAGATGGTGATGATGATGAAGATGGTGATGATGATGAAGATGGTGAAGTTGATGATGATGGTGATGGTGGTGAAGTTGATGGTCATGGTGATGGTGATGATTATGAAGATGGTGATGATGATGAAGGCATTGATGATGATGGCGATGGTGATGAAGATGATGATGAAGATGATGAAGGCGTTGGGAAATTTATTTATATCCAATGTATTTGACTCTAAGAACCTCTCATGTGTGATTATAAAAAAATCAAGATTCCCTCAACCCCCAAACATGCCCTTTCAAAGAATTTTTTATCTTTGAGTGTGGTATGGGTGCCAACATGAGGTTTTGTCTACTAAGGATGGATCTTGGCGTCTTGACCATGGTTGGGGTGATGACAATGAGGTTCATATGAATCCAATGAATCTTCCATGGATCATGGGGTAAAATGATCTCTCAAGTATTATTGCATGTGAACTTGCACGTACCAAGCTACAACAAATCTTTCACATGAGTGGATTTGTCTATGTGAATAGATAAGTGAAAAGATTTTAGCAACAAGACCTATCAATTTTAACTTGGAAGTATGGGAAATGTTCAAAGTGGGATTGAGAGGCTTGATGGTGACTGTAGTAGTGGGCATGGTATTGGTGAGAATGATGACATGCTAGTGGAATTAAACATTAATATGGTGACCCTGGAGCTTGGATCCTAGCCTAGAAACACGAGAGCCTAGCCTAAAAACTCTAGTTGGTAGCATAAACCCTAGTTTGTATTCTAATCACAATGAAACCCTATTATGTATCCTAATATCTAGCCCTAAATTATAATACATGTAAAGATTAAATCATTTTCATTGTACATATATATTCATCTGCATACATTTGAATCCAAACCACTATACACATATATGCATACATAAAATTAGATCGCTATCACATAATGATAAATTAAGGAAGTCCTAATTGTAAATGGTAGTGGATGTGATGGTCATCAAATCAAAGGTGGCTATATATGTGAGTGAGAATTAATGAGCTAGCTATACATCGTGCTCAAGGTTGTCCTATTTGTATGGTGACAATTGATTGAGAAATGATTCCATAACTTGGTTATTAATTTGTTGCATGATCTTAAGTGGACAAAATGGTCAAAATAAATACTAATGACGACATTTCATTATGTAGAGTATGGCCTTTTTGGATCTCATTATGTAGAGATATTAAAAATCATGTTGGATCTCATTTTAACCTTTTGACAACAATGGACATTTTCTATTTTTAAGTGTTCTTTTCCTAGTACTCAAGTTCCCAATATATATCTTATGTGCCATGAGGTGTGATTTGTCCATCCATTTATTCCGTTTGTTTTTAGATTAATTCTCACTCATGATTTTGTTTGAGTTAGCCTACGTTTACAATGTTCTCTTAACATAGATACCATTAGAAGCTTTTACATGTGGAAAGATAAACCAAGATGAACTACGATATCCAACTTCTCTTCTAAGATCTAGGTAAAACCCAAATTTATACAACATCACATCATGATACACACAACATGAGACAACCACATTAGACAACAAGATATATAAATCACATAACTGAAAATCCATGTACATCGAGGCTACAAAACTCATCCAAACATATACAATTTCTAGCGAATAGTGGAACATGGTTCCCAATGTATGTACAATGGCAACTCGAGCCCTACACAAAATGCAACAACTCATGCCGTAGATACAAAATACATGGCAACTTGTGTCGTAGATACAAAGTACATCAAAACTGGTGCACAAAAGTGCCACATCATGGCTAATGTACATAACACGTGGCGTGTCAAGCATTGTGACCACCGCCGTCACTCCCAGGTGTAGATCCAAAGTCAATCTTCCTACTCTTCGAGCTACCGGTGCCTCGGGTCTTGGTACATCTAGGAGTAGACCGTCTCTCCGAGATCTGGAACAAATGATATAAGATACCATCATTTTCAAGCATTTGCAACATTTACCACATTTATAAAACAAATGTAGATTTCAAATCTTAAATAAATCACCTCTGACATGAGTGGGAAACGTTGGACAGGTGTCCTGGATCTGCGGAGCCTCTCAGCAATTCCAGCCTACAACATTTAAAACAATCATTTCTTTGAAAAGTCATAATTGCTTAAATTAATTTTTGTTAATGCATCAAAATATTTTCATAAATTAACTTGATTCTCACCGTGAACACCTCCGACGATGGACATGGCTGGCCTTCTGGGCTAGCAGGTGGAGCAGATGGTCGGACAACCAACTCCGATGCAGTGATGGGGGGCGCGCAGATGTAGTGGCAGCCACTACAGGTGCAACCACTGGAGATAATGATGAGGATATTGGAAGAGTAGATGCCACAATAGTGGTGGGAAGTGGGGATGATATGGTGGGAGAAGACACGGTGGTATTGGGTGGAGGAGGACCATGTGGACGATGAACCCCTACCGGCTGTAGGATAGAGGGTATCGAACGGAAAGGGCTAGGGACAATGTTGAGGGATGGTGCATGGGAGGGCGGTCTTGCTTAGAGGGAGGAGGATGGAAAAATGGGAGGTTGTGGACGAAGAGGGGAAGGTGGAAGGAAGGGGGGGTGTGGACGAATGGGGGAGGATGGATAGACATGGGGGCGTGGATAAATTTAGGGGCATGTATGGATGTAGGGGGGTGGGAGAGTGGGGGAGGATGGATGGAGGGGGGAGTATGGCCGGAGAGGGGGGGCTGGATGGAAGGGAGGGGGTGGACGTAGGGAGGGGTCTAGATGAAAGCGAGGGAGGGGACTCATGGGAGAAGGTGGATACACAGGACTAAAATGCGGAGACACAGCTGCTGGTGGAACCTACATATACATTTGTAATATCACAATTTAGTAAACAAACAATAAATTAAACCATAGTAAGTCGTAAAAAATCAAATTAAAAGCATGCTTATAACTACACATTGTACCTATGTATATGGTGAAGTGCCAATCCCTGGAGGGGGTGGATGATCACCGTAGTCGCGAAACACCTGTGGACAACAAAATGCATGCATGTTATGAACATGTTAAACAAGTCATTATCTAGGAAATAAAGATATTCAAAAACATTGTACGAACTATCAACGTGTATGCCATAAATATAAATACTTGAGTAATATAAATGACATAAGTAATAACAATATTGTGTCAGGTACTGAAAATACCTCTGTGTGGGGTGCCGCAATTTCAGTTGCAGCTGCCATTGCTGCATCCAGGTTGGGGATCCTATGTTCTCCCATCTTGGTGTATCAGCTTTGAATAACTGTACATTGAAATAATAGTTTAAGTAAAAAAAAATACTTTAAAAATAATTTACAAGTTATTAAGTGATGATTGAAAACACATTAAAAAAATTGCTAACCTGATCCATATAACAGCCCTCGATCAGGCCAGGGAAAGTGTGCCCGCAATGGGGACAAAGATGTGGCAGTGTCCCCATCGAACTGGAATTCCCAGCATGGCTACCATTGGTCATGGGTCTATCCTGGCCCTGTCGTGAAGGACCTGCACCTGGATCTCTATCAAGTTCACCTAACCTCTCCACTGTAGTCGTTGCTACAAAGGAGGTGTGTCTGAGGAGACCACGTGCAACATTCCTCATTGCCACCTCAAACTAATCAAGCTTATGGGGAAACTAAGGTGGCTGGGGAGAGGGGTTGGGGTCGCACCTCGGAGTTGGTGGCCCTCTCAGTGGGTTCCTCCTGGCAGCAGGTCGATCTTGGGCAAAGCCACGCCCAACACCCTGGAACTCGATTATGTCAAAATAGTTGACATGTAAACCAAGGCAAAACTCAGCCCACAGTTGGCGAAGGAAGTACTGTGGAACCTCCCTATTATTGCAGGGAGGTTTATCATACACCATGAACCACCTCCGCATCCATCTGTCCCTCTAGGGTTGGTAATGACACCAATCCATGCAGAAAAGTGGCTTTGTAATGTTTGGTGGTTGGTTTGTTTTCGGATTGGTGAACATACTATATAATTGGGCTTCTGTAATGTTCAAATCTTTTATTTCTTCCTTGGAGATGTCCGTGGAGTAGTACTCCCGCATCTTAGCTCTAAATTGAGTCATGTCGGTCAATTGTTGGTGTGCATGGATGAGGGAATCAATTGAATTCTCAATTGACGTGGCAAGAGACAATCGAGATGGTTCCCCCGAGTTTCGAAGTTCGCAAGTGTGCACTCGCATTTCATTTACATAATGGTTAAGGTCATCTTGTTCAAAATTAGGTTGGGGGTTTTGGTTTTGTTCGGCATTTGGATTGTGTTCACGGTTTTCTTCGGCATTGGGTCCAAGGTTTGGGTTTTCTTGTGTTCCAATGGACTCAGGGTTAACATCTTGTTCACTCATTGTCTCAGTTTAGAATCTGCAATAGAAAATTGGTTCATTGTTTTCAAAATTTGAGAATTATTTACAATTAAATAAACAAAAAAAATCAAAAAATTGATACAAAGAATGAATAAAATGAAAACAAAACTTGATATTTACCTATCAATCACCCTGTTGATGAGTTAGTGGGTTTTGTGGGGTGGTTTTGAAGTTGATTTGGGAAACTTTGGTGGTTGAATTAACGCATACGCGGAGGTGCAAGTCGCGCTCCGGCCGGCCTAATGGAACAATGCGGAAATTGGGCATTTTTTTTTTATATAAAGGCGCGTGCGCGTCATTGTTGTGGGCACGCACCAGGAATGTGTATGCGCCATATACGCACACGTGCCTCATTTTGGTACCGAACCTAGCAGCGCGTGCCCACTTCCTTAGGTGCGTACGCGCCATTTTTTTTTCGCTAGCACACCCCCATTGCAACAAAAATCGGGACCATCTTCGTGCGCCCGCCCTTTCATGAAAATTTTTCCTTGGATTAGTATGAATCTAAACTGGAGAATAGGTAATGGTCGAAGTGTTTTTATTGGTCTTGATCCATATATTGGTAATGAGGATCAATTCATTTTATCTCGGTACATCTAATATTATCTCACAGGATGTGGCTTCCAGACACTTGATCACATTCATCGTCCGTGTGGTTACAAAACTCTGAAAATTATTGGTTATCTACTTCAGATATTGGTCGAAGCGAGATTTGGGAAATTGAATGGAACCATTACATCTCCAGACTTAACCATGTTGGGATTAGATTATCTAACAATGCAGATAAGCTTGTATGGAATTCAAATTTGGATTATGGTTCTATCTCTGCAAAAGTTGTTTATTTCGTTATGGTGAAGAATCAAGTCCCTATATCTCATAATTGGTGGGTGGTGAAATTATGGAAATGGCACATCCTGCAAAAGGTTAAATGTTTTCTATGGTTGGCTTTAGAATATTTCATATTAACTTGGAGTAATTTAAAGCGCAGAAGATGGATCGGTCCAAGTATCTTCCATTTATGTTAGAAGGATGAAGAGACAATTAACCATCTCTTTGTTTATTGTTCGTTTTCCAAAGTTGTCTGGTCTCAGGTTTGTGTTTCATTGGATGTTATCAACAGTTGGGAACAATACGATTTAGATACCTCTTTATCCTCATAGACTAAATATCATAAAATTTATAAAAATATTCCTACTTTCATACTGTGGTTAATTTGGAAAACGAGGAATGCATTATTATTTGAAGAAAAGAGGATTGCTCCAATCCAGATTGCATCTAGATATGTGGGTATGTTTCAGGCTTACTCAAAGAAAAAATTTCCCAGTCAACATGGTCAACTTTTTAATGCCATTGCAGACTCAGATTTGGCTATTGGATATTTCAATGGTGCGGCTAGGAACGGAACTTGTGCTGCAGGGGTCTATCTTATCATCAATAAATCCCATTTCTTCAATCTAAAGTTAAATATTGGTGGGGGTACCAACACACTAGATGAATTTCTAGGACTATGGTGTTTACTCAAAATAGATACTACTTTTGGTGTGGATACTTTGAGGATCTTCGATGACTCGATGTTGGTGGTTAACTGGGCAAAGAAAAGATACAAGCTCAAGATGCTCACTTTCCAGCACTGGTTTTTTCGAATTGAGTCTCTACTTTCCTCCCTATCTGTTTGGTCCATTGATCACATTTATAGGGAGATCAATGTTGATGCAGATGACTTATCCAAGGATGCTTTCTTGGTTCAGGAAGGTTTTCTTCAATGGGAAGAATGGATTGATGATTAGCTGGAGTTTCAAGGATACATCCCTTTCTTTGATGATTAAGACCTTTTGGTGTTGTCATTAGATCTTTTTGTGTTATGCTTTTGTCACTTTTTGTAGTTGGCTCTGGATATTTGTGTTGGATGACCTGAAGTTTTTTGTAATGGTGTGGTAGTTTATTCAGACAGGGATGATTATCCTATGGATAATATGGAGATGTATTTTATTTTATTTTATAAATAACAAAGGTACAAATTTTTTCTTCTTGAGAAAAAAACCTCTAGGAGGATGTAATGCGAGCTATACAATTGTTGTTAAAGTATAGTTAATGTATATAGAGAGTAGTCATCATATAGTTTTGTAATTGTCACTAAATATATGAAAATCAATTAAAATTATGATCAATTCCAACAATACTATTCTTAGTCATAATTTTAGTATGGTTAATGAATTATCACAGATGTAATGAAGGAGTTAGGACCTTGGCACTATTAAGTCTTGGCATGTTTATTTGAGATTTAATCATCGCCCATAGAAAGCAGGATAATACCAATCATAAATAGTGAAATTCCTACTGTACTCCTTTGCTTCAACCTCACATGGTTCTAATGTGATTCTTCGCATTAGAATTATATTAATAGGAAAACTCACACAATTTTTGAAGCTAAACATTAAATCTAGCAAGTAGACATGATTGCATTTAGAATTACTTATTTTAAATTACAAAGGTCAATAACAGACAATTGACAAAATTATGTTTGCAAAGAAAGCACAAGTTTAATACTAATGAAAATGTGCAAATATACAAAAATTCACAAGACTTTATCATAATAAATTCTATTTTAAGGTTGTATTTTTACTAATGGAACGACATTTTTATCTTTGTAAATGTTTGCATGGAGTTCATCTAAAATCTTAACTGCCACAATAATTTTCTAGTATGTTTGTACACTAGGTAACAACAAAACCTAGATTTGTCATGTAATTGCACAACCTCAACAATGACCTACATATACATGTGCACATGTTCATTGCATACCTATATACATATTGTACCACTGAAATAAGCTTTGCAATATGGATACAATCAAGAAAATAACTCTAAACAAAAACTAGTAGAAGGGGAATTTTTGAAACATAACACTTGTAATCAATGAAAATATAATCAAATTTGGATAATCAAAGTGGACAAAGGGATCCATTGTCATCAAAAAAATGATCAAATAGTAGAAGAGGAATGTTTGAAACATAATACTTTTAATCAATGAAGATATAATTCAATTTGGATAATCAAAGTGGACAAAGGGAGCTGTTATCTTTAAGTAAATGATCAAATACTAGAGGTGGTGTCTCAAAGTAGTTTTTAGATCCAATTCAACCTTAACTTCAAACTTTAGACTTCAAATTTTATTTTTAACTTCAAACTTTAGACTTCAAATTTTATTTTTAACTTCAAACTTTAGACTTTAGATTCAACTCTACATTCATCTCAATGAATAAATTTTGTACATAGTCAAGGCATATAGTGCAACTACTAATTCAAGTTCGTATCAAGTATAATTTTCTTCATATGCAAAGATAATGCTGATATTTTAACAAAGAATATCCAAGAAAATAAACGTGTAAGAGCGATTTTCCACCCTACCATAGGTATCAGCGGCAGATACCACCCCCAAGCCGGGCTACTATAAAAAACTAAAAGGAACACTACAACAAATTTTAACCCTAATCAAGTGATGATGTCTAGATAACAATTCCACATAGAGTATAATGCATCAAGTGTATATCCTCAATGAAATAATAACATATTAAAAGTAGAAATGAAGATTGCAAGGCTATAAGAAGAATCATTACTTACCTTATTGACATGACCAGCTTACCGATTTCACTTGCAGCCCTTGTTTTTCTTGATCTTCTAGATCCTCTTATTGCAACATTAGTTGGGGGGGAAACACTCCACCCAACCAATCCCCAGCCAAAAGGTTGAGGCACTTGCACTAATACAATCATGGGGCCCTAAGTTATGACATGCTCTGGATTAATTTCCCTAGGAGTCTAATATGAAATCAATCAAAAAATCATGCATCATTCCCATAAATAATACAAAACAAAAATAAGGTACACATTCATGCAACTTCCTTCTTCCTTACTCACCCTCACCCCGAGAATCATACCATCCACCACCTCCATAATCCTACTCGTCAACTTCGGATGGTCCCGCTCGACATGGCATGAACCCTCTCCTATAACCTATAGGAAAATCATACAATAGGTATTGAAAGTTCCTTGGGAAGTTACAACAACATAGCCACCCTCCCAACTTTCAGTAATGTGTATCCTCATCAGAATTTAACAGAAATTTGGGCCTCATAGGTGTTAACCGACATCTGGTTACTGGTACTCTGATCCTTATATTGGGATAAATATACCCTAGGAATCTCGAAAGGTTGGCCTATAACCCCTCTATATGCACCCTTAAGGCACTAGCCCCATGCATTGTAAGTCCTTCTCCATATGTCTCTCCCTCAGCAAGGGTACCTCCAACCGTGGACTTCTCGTGGAAGGGTTAAGAACCACTGGCACAGATTTAATTGTTGAGGTGTCCCCCCAACCCATAAGGTGTTTGTAATGGACATTCTCATTTGTGGTTACGCCCCCCCACACAAATTGTAGAATGATTATCCTCACTAGGCTCTTTGAAGTGATTACCTGGAAAAAACTTCCACTCACCACAATGAACAATTATTAGTATCCATTTCCTCAAGATAATAATATATCATGAAATCAATTATGAATCATATGTGCTCATGTTGAATTCCTTTTCAGAGTTAATATTTGCAATATAATGCATCATAAGCCATCATCAAGGTAAAATATGCTTCATAACCAAGTTTTAATCAAACATTTTACGAAATCCCATATGTTGTGTGATACCATCATAAAATAACAAGCCATGGTACCATCATGAAATCATTAAGCATCTTACTGAACTAATATGTCATGAATTAACTACATATTAAACAATAAAAAACCACAATGAATATCAACATGAAAAATAGCATATCACAAGCTAAATGTCATTTATCACCAACTCCATAATGAGCGATTCAAAGTAGCCCCTACCGAGTATCAACATGAAATAGTAAGTGTCAAACTAAGTTTCCCATGTCATCCTCATGAGATGCCATCATGAGATAACATAACTAAGTATCACTGGCAGCCCTCATACCATAGTCATTATGTAATATGACCCGATGCAATTATTGTATGCCGCTAGACCTTATTGTATCATTATATGTATTAATAACCATGTGTAAAAATGAAACCCATGGAAAATAGGATATACCTTCTAGCTATTAGCACAACAAACAACAAACTTAGAATAAAATAAGTAATTTCAAAGTTAAAACAACATCATACCGAAACCCTACTCATCAACAATACCATGCAAGAATTTTAATGGATTTCAAGTATCAATAACTTTATAGAGGTATGACGAGAGATAATTGATCAAAAATCCATTGTATTTTCAACCTTCTAGGATCTTTTACTATTGCTTGTTAATTGATTGTTCTTCAAAGATCTAGTGTATTCTCATGATAGTATTGATACCACTACACTATTCTATCAAATTTAGTTAAAGTAGTTGAGAGAAAGCCTCAATGCCTAGGAAAACATATTTTATTTTCATGGCATTGGTGACATCAAATTTCACATCATCACTACCACAAATATTTAGAGTATTTGATCCCTATGCCTAAAGAATCCTCAACCATACCGATTTCAAGCCCATAAATTATCAGTTAGAGCTAGTGTAGTAGTTTAAATTTATTTTTGTACACCATGCTCATACAAGTAAACAATCTTAACTATAAGGAAACTACTAGAGAGTGGGTTAAATTTCCTGGAGTTGGTGTGGTAATTCCAAATTACCCTTGACACATTCCCAAAATGCATGCTTGTCAAGTTTGTGCAAGTGCTACAAATAAGTAGTATTGTGGTGGTATTTAGAGTTGACTTAAGGAAAACCCAATAGAAGGATAAGGCCACATGTAAAAGAAGCATACAAAACAGTTTTTAACCCATTCTAAGATCAAAGTTTCAAATGATATTTCTTGCCATTGTCCTAACTTACATTTGTCTAAATTTCCCTTCTATTTAGATTTCTATGGCTTCAAGTTCAAAACTCGATCATCATTCTTTTGTTTTCTTCTTGGTTACTAATAATGAAAGATTATTACCATGTAACAACAAACAAAGGAACTTGATATCTATAATTAGTACTCTTGTAAACATTTGTTTTGAGAGGGGCTAGAATACTTCACTATCACTTCCTGGTCAACGTCTTTTGGAGTGAGCTCATTTGCTGTGAATTTTAAGTAATCCTAGCATTACTTAGCAGCAAAAAGGTCATCTAAATAATGATTTTTAATTCAATTAATGCTGCACAAAATGGGGTGTGTAACTATATATTTGAATATGTGTAAGTTTGTCCCATTATGAACAAGACGATAACTATTGGTTAGATAAACTAGATGGTCAACGAACTATAGGTACTTTAGATGGAAATGAGTTTGAAGACAATGATTCAATAGTTTTTCCTCTTGACAAAGTGAAGCAACACAATTTTAGCCACGATGCTTGTTCCTTTAATATGAATCATACATGTTTAAAATTGTGTATGTTTGGTGAATGAATTCTTAATGAGATATCATTAAAATATGGATGCTTATAGAGGAGGAGTCTCTCTCTAGCATCTACCAAAAAATCAAGATCACTTAGTTCACAGTGTCGATGTGTCAATAGTCAATCCGAAAGCATCCCTTCTTTTGAAAATTATACCCAATCAAGAACTAATCAAACAATTTTATAGTAGGTTTCTAGTGCTATATCTTGAAAATAGATAATTAGTTTTGTTAAAACCCAGTATAAAAATACTTAGGATTATCACAAATAATAGTAGTGGTTGTCTATAACCCACCTGTCATATATATATATATATATATATATAATAGTAGTGGTTGTCGATAACCAAGACCTAACCATAAGCATATGCAAACTTAACTTATTTGATTGTTACTAGTAAAGTTTTAACTAGTTAAAGACAATTAGTCCCTGAATAACCAATTAAATTCTAATAAATTCACATCCCAAAACCACAATTTAGGAATCTCTTCCTCTAACTCTCCTTTCCTGATTTTTTGTCTAGACTCTAGTATTTGTGTGTGTGTATTGTCTCATGTTTGCTCAATTTAGAAGAGTATAAAGTCACTAATACTACTTGATGCACATAATCATGAGTCACCTTAACCCTCAAAGCGTCATATAATAAGCTAAAAGATGTTTCTATTGCATCAAGATCTTTCATCAGATGGGGAAACTTATGTTAAATTTAACTCCTGGTGAGCCACTTTCTTTAGTGAAGAAGTTGCCCTGCTTTGATGACCCGGTAGAGTTGAATGTTTTGTTGATGGGTTCCCTTCATTTGTGTGTCCATGATCCAATTCACTGTAGCTTGTTCAAGGCAACCTAAATTGAGTTATTTACGGTCCAAATGCTCATCCACCTTTGAGGTGTCCAAGAGAGGTCGAAAATATGGTCAAAGCAATTCCAGATTAAACAATGGGTGCAAGCCAAGGAAAGGAGGAATATTTAATTCAAAATCATTCACACTCCTAGCCTTTATGATGGTTTTAGGTCCACATCGGAGTGGCCTAAGCTTATTTTGGGGGATTAAGAGGTGCTCATTTGTTAGGATATTTAGATACTTAGGAGTTAGTTAAGATCAACTTGTGCAATATATCCGTTAGGTAAGTGTGTTTCCTTAGTATGCATTAGTATGCATTTGTAAATATTTAATCTGACAGTCACAATATGTTCTAGACATAGAGTGATCCGACGGCTCAACTTCTCTTAGATCATACCTACCCTTGATTCGTGGCTTAACACCCAATTGGTCCATGATCTCTATTTAAAGAGTATGGAGGGTCATTGTCTAGTTGATCGATTATGAGAAGCTCATTTGTAACTTTCTCTCTTTTGCATAATAAACTGCTCTGTAGAAGCTATTTGGTCGGGGTCGTGCAGTGTTTCGCTCTTGAGGGTTTAAACCACGTCAAAACATCATGTGTCGATCTGTGATATATTTATGTGAAGTGGTTTATGTAGGTGTTCGTTCTTTTGGGAGTACCATGTGTACTCGAACATGGTATCAGAGCTTTTATGAAGAGACGCTCTCGGTTATGATCTAGATCTTGAACTGGTGTTGCCGAAACTTGAAAGGGTTTTTGGTTCTAGAATTTTTGTTCATTTATGGGTTGTGGGAGCTAGTCCATTGCATCTGGAGCATCGTTTCCATTAGGAAATAGTTTTCGTTTGATCGAAAACGGTTTTCGGTTGCTTCAGAAACGCGTATTTCATCAGATCTGAAGGTATAATGTTAGAGTGAAGTTTTTTTTTTTAAATATTTGATATTTTATCAGTTTTTATTATTAGATTTTTTTTAGTTTTGGATTGTTTCTTTCCCTATCTGCGTATTCTCTTTGTCGTGCACCTTGTGTGATCTCGTCGAATCAGAAATAAAAAAGTGAAAGGGTTTTTCTCGGCTGCGTATGCTCTTTTCCGTGCACCTTAAGCGACCGCAAGAAATCAGAAACAGAGAGAAAACGTAGACTTTCCGAGAAAGCTAACGAGATCTAACCCCAAAAGTGTGGAAATTTTTTTTTTTCGGTTTGTAGTGTGATTTGCAGGAAAAGAGGCAAGCACGGAAACTGAGAGAGAAGATTAGAAGAAAAAAAAAAGCCCCCTTCCTCCTTCCCTTCTTTTACATACATTTTAATATTAGATCACTTGGTTGAAAGTTGTTTTATCCCTTAATAGGTCTTGATTTTAAGTCTTATTAAGTTACTTTTAAACAAAGGTGCATGCAATTTCTAATTTTTAAGTTACTTTATTGTAAAAATGCATCTTATTTAAATAAATAAATAAAAGTGAGTCACTTAAGTTCCTTTTTTTTGCTGCACTATTTAAAGTAACATCATTGTAAAAGTGAAATCACTTATTTTACAAAAGTGATTCACTTTGTTAACACCCAAAATGTGCTCACTACCTCATATACCCCATTACATAACTCATTTGTCCATATTTCCTACCATATTTTCCTCCAAAACCTTAAAAACCCATTAAAAAGCCTCCAAAAGGCCAAAAAACCATTAAAAAGCCTCCAAAAGACCAAAACCCCCATTTTTTCCCCAAAATAAGTTAAATTCATCCAAAAATAGCAAAAACCCTCTAAAAAGAGAATAAAAAATACAAAAAAGAGGAAAAAGAAGGAAAAAATGAAGCAAAAACCCTATACAACTGACCTAAACCATATGGTGCCCAAACCCATGGGTCAGCACTCCACCACTAAAAACCTATAAATAGGTGATGGAGGCTCCCCATTTTTCATCCACAATCATCCGTATCCTTACTCTGTCAAAATCACTCCTGAAACCCTAGCTCACCCTTTTGAGCTATTTTCACATTTGAGTGCCCCTTTGGCCCATTTCCAAAACCCTTTGGAGAAGGAGAAAGGAACAACACTGGAGCTTGGAAGCAACCCTCTTGGACTGTTGCAAGGGCTTCATTAACCTCTACACCTGAGGTATATTCGATACAAAAATCAATTTTTATAATCTTGTCATTTCTTTTTATGCACATGCTTAGAGCAGTTTACTGTTTTATTTACTGTCTTTTATTTACTATTTTCTGAATTGCTACTAAGGAGACCCTTCTCCTTAGTAGGTGCTCATTTGCACAAGCTAGGGTGAAAACCCTAGCTACAGTTTTGGTGACTCCCCTAGTGTTCCTTTGAATTTCTGGTTATAGTATTAAACGTTTTTAATTTTCTGCAATATTTTTTCTGTTTGTCCCTTTCGGCTGCCATAAACCGTGTCCTTAGTCCCCGCAGTTGCGATCCGACCGCGTCTTTCAGACTGTTACCTACGATTCGACCGCGGCTATCAGACTATTTTCGACGATCTATCGATGGTTTTCAGTCTATTACCTGCGATCTGACCGCGGCTCTCAGCCTATTTCGTGCGGTCCGACCGTGGCTGTTCACCCATTTTCTCACGGGCCGCCTGCGGCTTGCAGCCATTTTGCTGCTATCCGCCTGTGTCTTTCGACCTTTTTCCGGCAGTCCGCCTGCAGCTTTCAGCCATTTTCCTGCTATCCGCCTGCGTCTTTCGGCCCTTTTTCCCGCGATCCGCCTGCGGCTTTCAGCCATTTTCTTGCTATCCGCCTGCATCTTTCGGCCCTTTTTCCCACAGTCTGCCTGCGGCTTTCAGCCATTTTCTTGCTATCTTCCTGCGTCTTTCGGCCCTTTTTCCCGCGGTCCCCCTGCAGCTTTTAGCCATTTTCCTGCTATCCGCCTGTGTCTTTTGGACTTTTTCCCGCAGTTTGCCTACGACTTTTAGCTATTTTCCCGCTATCTTCCTGCGTCTTTCCCCCTTTTTTCCTGCGATCTGCCTGCGGCTTTCAGCCATTTTTCTGCTATCCGCCTGCATCTTTTGGCTCTTTTCCCGTGGTCAGCCTGCGTCTTTCAGCCAAATTCCCGCAATCTGCCCATGGTCCGACCGCGCAGATTTGCCACAGACCCGCGGTCTGTTTTCTGCATTTTTTCTCTATTTGAACCCAACACTTTGCTACAATATTTTTTGCACCTGCACAGCCATCTGTCCTATCTGCAATCTTACTTCCCTATAGCCTATTTTCTGCAGTATTATTTATGTTCCATTTACAACACTTTTTAAATTTCAGCATTTTAATTGAAAAGAGAAAATTTTGCATTTCAAAGTTTAATTTCTGCATTGTTATTATTAGTTAGAAAGTTTCCCACCCCGTGGCACTTTTACTTGGGTTCATCATCTCACACGCACACACTCTGTCACCTAATTCAAGTGAGCCCTAAAATACTACTTAACACAACCAACATTCTAACCCTACTTGGGGAACACATAAGAATCTTGTAGTTAGGTAGGATTGGGGGGATAGGCATCCAAATAACACCCCTTGGTTGCTTACACTTGAGACATAGTTGTTGTCCATTAGGGAACCAAAATCCCCTAGTATTTTTTGACATGGTTTAAAACCAATTTATCGGGAAGGCCTCTCCCTTAGGAGGGTTGAAGTAGCCAGACTGGTTCCGGAAGCTTGAGTGGAATACCGCAATCCATTCAGTAACCAAAGGATACCTTTCATAGTTCTTGGTGTATCACCCGTATGGGGATACAGCGGTGATAGAACCAAACTGCAGATTCACCCAACCGAACGTGTCATGAACGGAGTATCTAAGTTGCTTGTCTTCTAGGATTGACTACCCTGTGTCCCTCCTGGTAAGGGGATATCTTTAGCCACTTTGCTATACTATCCATATTGTCTGACTTGGATTTCATCGCCTTGCAGAGGATATGTCTGATTGAGTCAGAATACTATTTAGTTAGGTGTTTGCATGCTCCCTTACCTCCTTTTGGTCTAGCGAGTCCACTATTTTTATCTTTTAGGAAACCTGTTGCTTGTTGGTATTCTAACCATTTCTGTTGATACTCCACTTATTGTAGCACAGCTGTTATAGTAAGTGTTTTGAGTTGGTTGTTGGCCTGAGTGCCATATTTTTTGTGCTCTCCTTCTACACATTCGATTGCATTAGGTTTTTTCAGCTATTTTTCACTCAACACAACCCCAGATACTTGACACCATCTATCACCATTGAGTCCCCGAGACATTCTTGGCGCCTCTAGGGTGACCCCCCATAGCACGATTCACTTGAAATTACCCGTCATAGACGTATATCTTCATCACTTGATACCACTCATCCTAGATCTTGAGCTTTGTCACTTGACTCCACTCGTCAACGGCATAGAACACCGTAACTCAATCTAGACGCCCTTTATTTCACCTCTGATACTGAGGCAGAGTCCGAGAACCCCACTTACACTGCACCAACCAGCCCCACGGCTGGCATGACTTCCAACCCTTTCTTTGTAGGGACCATTGGTGGAGCATCTACCAGCACACCAGCTACCACACCTGCTTTGGGTATGCCCTCGATGGGGCCCACATCTACCATTCCGATCACTGTACCCATTCCAGTAGCTAGCATACCCATCCCCACTCCATCAGTGACTCACACTACCCTTGGCGGTGCAGGACCGTCCCATACCACATTCGTTCCTACACCTGGGGGAAACATCCCAAACCCAGCCTCTCCACTCGGGGGCATTGGCCCCAACATGGTCACAACCACTAGTATGTCACATCCTTCTACTAGTTTGCCATTCATGGCTAGTCTCAACCTTCCTGACCTGGCTAGACTGACTAACGATCCCATCATACACGACCATGCGTGGCCTCACATGCCCACCAAGCTCCCCTCCGACATCCCTAAGTTTGAGGGAAAGGCAGGTGAGGACCCCCAGAACCATATTATGTCCTTCCATCTATGGTGTTCCTCCAACTCCATAGTGGACGACTCTGTCCGCCTCCATCTGTTACAGTGCACCCTCACTGGCTCTGCAGCTAAGTGGTACATCGAGCAGCCCAATGGGACCCATGCCACCTTTACTTCCCTTTCCTCGGCCTTCCTGCAGTTCTTTCCGTTACTTGTCCACTATGACGCGGGAGTTGAGATCCTACTGTCTTGCAGACAAAATACGACTATCCACATCACAGACCACATTCATGAGTGGCGTCGACGCCGCAGCCACTGCAAAATCATGTTAGACGACCGTATCTTCTTAGATTGGTTTCTAAAATATCTCCTTCCTATCATTGCCAAGGATGTGGCATCCAAGCGACCCCAGTCCGAAGAAGAGGCCATCCTCAAAGCCCAACAATTTGACCTTATTTACGCCCAGTCTGGTTACCTATATTCCATCATCCCTAACGCCCCCCGCGGCAATTCCTCCCGACATGATGCGCCGGGGGCATCCCATGCCGCAGATGGCATCATTGGCCATATAGCCTCACATAATCAACCCTTTTCCATAGCATGCCCTAGCCATGGCCCCGACCTTTCGTGGGCTACATCTCAATCTGGAGAAACCAATTCATATGCTTCCATGCCACATCACCACCATTCCCACGGACCCTCATGCCCACCTCAGTGCTTTGGTCATGCATCCCCCGCTTACGCCCCCCCAGTCGCACCTCAGCCATATTACCACCCACAAGCTACACCAGCAACTGTATCCTCTCAAGCCCAACTTGCTTATTACCCGCCACAGGCAGCACCTACGACAAACCCACAACCCGTCACACAAACGTATCAGCAACCCCCACAAGGTTCAGCACCTGCGCCACCTCCACCTACTTATTATCCATTGCAGCCTGCTCCCGCACCTGCACAACCCCAAAACTCACCTGCTGCCCAAGGGCAAGTGTATGCCCAACAGAATCCACAGCATAACCAAAATAACCAGCGCCAACAGGGCCAGCAAAACCGTGGCAAAGGACGTAACCATGGGAACAACCCCCCTCCAGACCAAGGCAATCAACCTCCCAATCCCCCCAACAACAATAACGCGGCACCTGCCAACCAGAACCCTGATCGGCCGCCCAAACAAGCCAAAAACCCTAATTTGCGAACAAACCATCCTTGTTCTATTTGCGGGGTCTATGGCCACTACACAGATGCTTGCCCACATTTAGAATGAGCTCAAAAACTCTGGACCAATGATGCCCACCGACAAGGGCACGAAGCTCCTCAGGTGTTGCCCAACCCCCCACCACCTCAACATCAACCCTTGGTGTTACAAAACCCTTTACCGACCCAAGGAATAGTGAACACTCAGTCATTGGTTCCCCCTCAAGGAAACACACCACCACAACAACAAATCACTTATGTTGCTCCCGATCAACCCATGTTAGACTCAGGTACCCATCACTTGTTAATGATGTCATCCGCTGATTTCAACCTTCAAACCCGTCAGAACCAATATGGCTCCACCCCCGAAGCCCCTCCCGTCAACAAAAACACTAACGATCATCCCACTAATCAGTCATTATGTATACCTCCGGATCCACTAGATGGCGCCTCCAAAGCACCTCGCTTCCCACTTCGTTGCATCAACAATAATCCCAATGCTCACGCTGCATCTAATTACAACATTGTAGATGACTTTGCCTAGTCCCCCACAGCCATGTATGCGTTAGAGGTCTTAAAAAATTGTCCTTCATAGCACAAGACTTTGCTCTCCGCCATTGGTGCTATTGACCCAAATGATTCACGACAGATGGCCTTCAATTTGGACCAATCCGAACCACGTCTGCCTTCCACTTTAGCGTTCCAAGTTTCTTTATCCGTTCGGAATCTTGTCATCCATTGGTGCATTATCGATGAAGGTGCCTCTACATGCATTATGTCCACATTCGTTTGGCAGAAGTTGGGATCCCCTACTCTCCAGCAGTCCACCATTGCGTTGCGAGCCTACGACGGCCGTTCGGCTCAAACCCAAGGTCTCTTAGCTAATGTCCCCATCCAGTTGGCTGGTAAAATAGTGCTCATTGACATAGAGGTCATCAACGCCCAACTTGATTATAACCTCTTACTTGGCCACGGCTACATGTATGCCATGCGTGCGGTTGCCTCATCCGTTTTTCGTACCATGATATTCCTCCATGACGGACGCGTGGTCAAGGTCGATCAACTCACCTATTACAATCCCAATGTCCCCGCTGCACCCAAAAATGTTCTCCCCATGGTTGAACAACCTATTTGTGGTGCAACTACCTCGTTGATTTCCTCTATGGGACCCGGAGTTTACTCAGATACGTCGATGACCTCAACATTCCAATCCATTCCATCCCCGTCACCCACGACCGAAGTATCTGACCTATGTACCATTTCCCACAATACACAAACACCCAACAATCAACCGCCCTTGTTACCCAAACCACCACTGGTACCTAGTCATATTGGTGTTACACCCATCCACACAATCCCCTTCCTATTCCCTCCCTCGGGAGTAGTAAGCGCCCTGGTTATGGCTACTCTCAACCTCCCCGAGTTAACCTTAGGATTACCTGTGTGGTATATTTCGCCTCCCGTTCCCCAGCCGACACCAAATGTCATCCTACAACCGGTGCAACCCATCACCACTACTAGTCAACCACCTCCAAGTGTCACTACTCCTTCGTCATCTACGAATCCACCCCCTCTTATCAAGCACACTGGGGGTAGAGGCCCACAACCATACACTGTTGTACCCCCGCCCAAAATAGTTAAAACCCCCCCGTGTTTCGTGCTCCTCCCAAATGCTAGTTGTGTGATGAGTTAGGCCATCCAACTCATCAATGTCCACAATTACCTACATTACAGGAACACATGCAAATGCTTGACGATGACTCCAACATCCCGGTTGTCCAACTCGATCCAACCCCTAAGCCTCGTGATAAATCACTGCGTACCCACCACCTGTTGATGCCTCGGATATCGTAGCATCAATCAACAAGGGATTCTCCCCGAGAGATGATCCCAATTAGATTATCTCCCGTTTGGTGTAGGGAATCCGTCCGGTTAGCGGTTCCGGCAACCGTGGGTTTGGAGTTTTAATTCCGATTTGTACCGGTTATGGCCCGATCCACCTTTCTTTTGGATTTTATGTTTTTTTAATGAGATGCAAGTGCCTAAGTTATATCTGATCTAAACGCAGAACTAAAGAGATCTAAATCTAAAACTGGAGTAAATCTACCTATCCTTGCAAGGAACACATTTACAGGATGAGCAATAAGCTGTAACAGATATCATAAAGAAGGAACAGGAGCCATCGATTCTCACAGGTAAAGCTACAGCAAGATAAAATATCTTTAGAAGATAGCTTCTAACTCAATATAAAACGCATCTATTGCCCATCAAACAAAAAAGCAAAAAACTATTTAATCTAAATGGAAAGAATAAAGAAACGGAGCTAAATATAAACAAACTGAAATAACTCTAAAGATCCCTGCAAGGAGCGCAATTAAAGGCATGAACAACGAGCCATAGGAGTCATCTTGAAGAAAGAACAGTTAGCCATTTAATCTAAAAGAGAGCTCTACAGCAAAATAAAGATATCAGCAGATAGCTCCTGATTTAATCTGAAACACATTCACTGTTCATGAAATGGAGAAATCGTTCACACAGAAATAAGCAAAATCATTTGTTGCCAAGAAATAGTTCAAATAACAATAAAGATTTCACATTACAGTATAGATGTCATCAGAAGAGTCCAACACACATCCATCTTCCGTTCCCCATGTAAAACGTCCATCTCCCTGGCTTTTATTAGAAAATTCTGTTTTCAAAGAACCGATACAAGGTAGCTCGTACAGGCTTTTAAAATTTCATTCCCTGCCAAAAGTCCTTTCCTAATATTCCTAGCTCCTATTTATAATTACAAATCTGCCCTTTGGGCTGCCACCTAGCGTCTTCCACTTGTCATCTACAGAAATTTCTCTCCTATAATAGACAAAATTGTGATTCTTTTCTTTTACAAAATATTTAACAAGAGAATGGACAGCTGTCCCATAGCTCACGCTTTATACATTTGAAAGCTTAACAAAATACACATAGCAGAAATAATGTTCTAATATCGTGCTGTCACTCTTATGCGTGAGCTCCAGCTGGGAGAGGATCGCCCAAGTCAATTGATGCTGCTGCTGCTACCTGGGAAAAAGGGATTGAGATGGCTGGAATTTCTACCACTGCTGGGGAAGAGGGAATTGAGCCCACTGTGGTTGCTGGAATGGTTGCTGGGAGAGAAGATTCTGGATCTGCTATTGCTCCTGCTACTGCTGCAGCTTTCTTCTCCTCCTCCGCTATGTAATTATACCATATGCCCGTGTCCTTTATGACTATGTTTGTTGCAGCAGGGAACAAGATTTTCTGAGGTCACATTCTTCCTAAGCTCTGCTCTGATGCCTTGAACTTCCGCTACTGCAGCTTGATGCACTTCCTTGAGCAAGTGGTTGTGGACTGATGACATTCCAATATAATGTTGGAGGTCATCAATTGCTAGGACATCAATTTTCTTAACATATTCAGTTTGGATGCCTAGTTCTTCCTTTAGCCCCGCCAAGCGTTGTTCTGAATCCGGGAAGTCATCGAGGGATTGTGGGAAATTCAATTTGCACCTGTCATGCACTTCCAGGATTCTTTGTTACAGACCGTTGATCTTATCCCTTGTTCCTTGCACACTGGCTATCAGCTTGCTGCCACAGTTTCTGCAGAAGTCCAAAAGGGCCACATCTTCCTCAAAACCCTCCACAGACTTAAATGGGAGATGTGCGGGGAAATCCCCCTTCCCTTCTCGCCATTTCATCTGGCTCATGATATTTGCCTTGACGCGGGTATGCTTGGCTTTAAGCCTATGGGCCTCCGCATTAATCTCTTTTAGCCTGACCACCATGGCCTTGAGCTTGCAGACCTCATTAGTGATTAGCTCCTGAGTGTCATGCACTTGCTTCAGGATGTTGCATGACAGTTCATGGAAGGGAGACATGTCCATTGTTCTACCCTCAGCCTGCTCTAACTGCTCAGCTAATGCCCGCTTGTCCGCTTCTAGCTGGGATGCTTTATCTTCCGCTCCATTCTTCTCTGCTTCCACAATCATCATTTGGAGTGTTAGCTGGTCATTTTCCTCCTCCAGCTGGCTATACTTGTTTGACAGTTCCTTATGCTCGGCGTACAAGCAATTATACTTGTTCACTACCAGATCCCTTTGGGCTTGCTCATTAGCCACAGTCTGTTGTAGTGAACGAGCTCTCTTCTTTGTCAATACATTTTCTCTAACTATAACCCCGACATTATCCAGCGATGCTTTTGCTGTTTCTACAGTTGCGGATGCCATAGCAAAGGGATCTTGATCTGTATTCTGCATTATAGTGACCTCTCGGTGGGTAACGATGTCTTCATGGAAGGGAGTTTTGATCCTCTCTTTTGATTTGAGGACCATTGCTTTCTTTTTCTTGTCATAGACAAACTCATTCCACCTGGACACCGTGTGTTTTCCCGATGGAGTGTACGGGACAATTGGGCGGTCCATAATGTCTATTTCTTCTTCAGCCGGTGGGGTCCGGACTTCTTGAGCTGGATCTACGCATTTATTTTGGGTACCGAAGCCACCCGCTTGAGATGTGTCTATTTCCATGTCTTGGACACCGGAACCACTTGCTTGGGCATCTTCCCCTGCTTTCCGCTCTTCTTCCGCTTTCCATAGCCTTTCATCCTCAGCCTCTTTCTGCTGCTGGGCATCCTCAGCTTCTTGTTGCATTCTTGCCACTTCAGCTTCCTGCTGCTTTCTTGCTGCTTCAGCTTCTTGCTTCCACCTGGCTTCCTCCGCCTCCCGCTGCAATCTGGATTCCTCAGCTTCCTGGAGTAACCTTGCTTCTTCTCTTAATCTGAGCTCTTCCTGAGCTCGGGCATCCTTAGCTTCTTTCTCCTGCTGCTGGTTGGTCTTCTGGACCTTGGCTGAGCTAGAGCTTGCTCCAGTGCCTTGGCGACAGACCCGTAGCTCATTCATGTTGCTGATGCCCCTGAATGCCTCTTCCTAGGCATCAGGGTAGTAAGAGTACTCGAAGTGAGCATAAATCTCCTTACAGTGCTCAGCTACTTTTCCCTTCCTTTCATTCCTATGGAAGATTACCTCACCGAAGTGGAAGGCTTTCAGCTCCTACACAAATTCTTCAGCTGAGGCAACCCCCGAGAACTTGTAATCACCTATGCAGAAAGGTAGAGGGGGAAAAGAAGCCTTATGTTGTTTGTGGAGCATTGCCCCAATTCCATCCAGGAAGATTTGTCTTACTGCTTCCTTAAGGACCACATAATCTGTGGCATACTGCGGCAAAATGTATGGGGGCTTAGTCCCTCCAAACATTCTGAGGTAGGTGCCTTGCTCTGAAAAGTAAAATCCCCGTAATTCTCAAGGACTTCCAAAGCATTCTCTGATAGGCAGTTGGTTCCTCCTTGAATATCTTTTCATATAGGGGCATGATGAACCCCTCACAGATGAGTTTGTAGCTAGGCTTGTAATTCTGAGCCCACAACATCCTGAAAGCGATATAGACCGGGGCGGTGGCCTTATCCCATGTGCAGCCCAATTTGGGGAAGTCCATCTTGGCCAAAATACAATCAATCAGATATGAGGACATGAAAAATCCAGCCTTCTTCAAGGCTAGTCCTTCTCTAGCAGCAACTATCATCGAGGCCAAACTATCTGACAGGAGAGTGGCCCAGTCAAACACGGTTCCTTTAAACGCCACAAAGTGGATAATAGGGGCCCACTGAATCTTATACACGGTGCCATCGGGCATGTCGAAGATTCTGCACAGCATCAAGGCGATCAATCTGAAAGGAGGTCTCAGATTCTGTATGTCATATTCATCATTTCCTTTCTTTCTCAAATGTTTGCCTGCCATTAGTAGCTTCTTGGCCATCTCGACGTTGTTCATCTGGCTCAGCCATTCATCAGTCAGAGATTGTTGGACACGGGGAAATTTGTATGTTGCCGCAAGATATGCGGGTTGAAATGAGGCAATGGCCACTTTCCCACTGTCATTTATCACTCTTCCTTCAGCATCGGCATGTTGGAGTATCCATCTGATCACTTCAGCACAGGGGAACAGCTCAGGGCGGGTAGCGGCTCTAGTTATGCCTGAGGCTCTGATATTGAGATAAATCGACCCTTCTTCTAGCAACATATCCGGCATCTCTTGGTCCCGGATCATTCTGTAGATGTCACCCCATCTGATTTCAGGAGGGACACCGGTGGTGCACCTAGTATCCTGGAGTGAGGTTTCAGTTTTAAGTGGTGCAGGCTTTTTCTCTATCATCTTAGCCTTCTTCTTCCCACCTTTTGGCATTTTGACTTATCCCTGGTAGCAACCAAATAATACGTCGTTATAAACATGAGCAACATACTGTGAGATTTCAAGAGCATCACCATTCTAACATGTCAATGAGATAAATGCAATGTGGAGCTGTATGTTTAGGAATCAAAATACATCATTTCAACAGGAACATAATTATAAATTTTAGCCATCCTAATTCTTTGAAGGGGTATGTTTGGAATGCTCCTGTGAGGATAAGCGTGTTGCGGAAGCAACCTGCTTTCGGTTTAGCTATGGAGAAGAGGGTAACTTTCGTCATTGTGCTTTTAAAAGGCTAGTGGCGGGGAAGTCTGGGGTGAAATAACCCTGTGACGAAATAGGGAGCCACTTTCATATTTACGACCCGGCGAGGGCTTCGAACACCATTGTTATTTTAGGCACTTTTCGAGGTGCTCTATGGGAGGTTTGATTTCGAGCGAGGGTGATGGCGCCGGAGAAAGACTGACGAAAAGGCTCGGGCGGCCATAGTTTCGGGTTTCGGCTCGCATAGCTTAAACATTCACGGGGTTTGGGTGACTTCGAATGTGAAGAAAAACGACGTATGCGGCTTGCAGACCGACGGTATAACGTTTTGAGATTTCTATGTTTCGTATGATGGAACAAATGAAAATTAAGCCGTATTTGACGTGCAAACTAGCCTATGACGGGCATTTTTCCCGTCGAATTCAACCCATGCCTATCGTTTTCAAAACAAATGACAACCCAATAGCAATTTGACGCGTATAAGGGACATATTTAATGGTTAAGATCCTACCTGGCACCGACGAGGATAGCTGACTGAGGTGGCCGTGAACGTGGTTGAGCGATCTGAGCTGGAGCGGTTTGCGTGGTGTCCAACAAATCTTCCAATCGAGAATTAACAATGCGTTGGCTCGTACCCCCCACCGCTTATTTAAATAGAACAGGCACGTGCAAGAATTTAATTTGGTGGGTGGCGCAATTAGCCGTGGTTTAAATATCGATACGTCGGCGTCAAATCAAGTTGCCTCGATTTGCGTGCGACCGCCTCCTGCGGGACAAACTGGTGAATCTTACCCGCCGTTGCGGAAAGATATGGCGAACTTTTCCGCCATTCCGGGGCGTGCCACGGAAGGAAAACTCACAACGTTCCGAAAAAGGTTCCCGCGTAGCGGAAGGACAACGCGGAAGCTTCCGCCGTTTCGGGAGTCACTTGCCAACGGCTTCCGAAATCCAAAAATTTTCTAAGTCTCGCGGGGTTTCGGGAGGATTTTACGAATAGCGCCCGCCGTTTCGGGAGAGAAAACTCAAACACTTCCGCAATGTGATCGTATATGTGAAACTTTTAAAAAGGGCTCCCGCGGTAGCGGAGAGAAAACTTAAAAGGTTCCGGCGTTTTTGGAAGGTTTCGGTGAACGCTTCCGCAGAAGGCTTCCGAAAAAGTTTCTAAGTATCGGTCGGGCCTCGAGAGAATTTCGGAAAGCCTTTGCCCTTAGCCTCCTCTGTTTCGAACGGGATTAGTGAATGCCTCCGCTGTTGTGGACAGCTTCTTCGAAAGGTTCCGTAAAGGTTCCCGCGTCGCGGAAGGATAGTTTATGTGAACGGCTTCCGCAAGTGCGGGCGGCTTCATTTAATTCTTCCGCCGTTTCGGGAGGAATACATCAGGAGCTTCCGCAATTGTTTAACGAAGACTTTCAAAACTTTTTGGGAGGTTTAGACGAATGGTTTCCGCCATTTCGGGAGAACAACCGAAATATTTCCGCAAATTTTCTTTTTATGAAAGTTTCTAAGACTTTTCGGGAGCTTTATGCGAATGATTCCCGCCGTTTCGGGAGAACAACCGGAATCTTTCCGCAAATTTTCTTTTTATGAAAGTTTCTAATACTTTTCGAGAGCTTTATGCGAATGATTCCCGCCGTTTCGGGAGAAAAACCCGAATGCTTCCACGGAGTTTCTTACGTTCCGCAACTTTTCGAAACAAAGCTTCCAAGTTCCTATTCGGAAGGGTTAAACATTTGGCTGCCGCAACTGCGGGAAGATAGTCTGAAAAGTTCCGAAATTTTGGGAAAATTTTCTTAGTTCCTTTTCTGCTCTTTGGAAGAAAATTGGGAAGGTTTATGGCACGATTTTTCTGCTTGAAAGCGAAAGATAAACGCTGGGAATGGCCCCTTGAGGCCACTTTTCTGAAATTTTATAAAGGAAGGGCCCCAATATGTACAAAATGTTGGGGGGATTGTTGCTACAACAACACCACCCTTGTGCAATATGCGGTGTTTACGGCCATTACTCACATCACTTTCCTGATCTCCCAGATTACAGAGAATCTCTCTACGAGATGAATAATTTGGACCTTGAGACAGCGCCCCCCACAATTGAGGAGATCCACCCCCCAGTATTACCCTCATCCGACGAGATTAATACTATCTATATGATCTCTTCGACTACCACTCCCTCGTCAACCCATTTGACAACTCAAAGTTTCTGTAATGATGAGGAGATTCTAGAGGCTCTCACTACCCCGGATTACCCCTGGGAAGACATGCACCATCGTTCCTACTTCCTCCTAGAAGATTCCTCCTCCACCACAACCACCCAATTTGCGGTTGATTCCAAAGATTTCCTCCCCACCAAAGTCAACTAGTTTAAGGATCCCATTCCCACTCCTGATACCTTTGAAGAACGTAACATGGCCAACATCTCACCCGTCATCCACATCGATATCTCTGACCCACCTGGTGCTCTTGAAATCATTACATTAGGAGCCTCTTGCAGTGAGTATGAGATCGGAGAGTACAAAAAACTTTTCAAAGAGTTTCGTGATGTATTTGCCTGGTCCTATACCGAAATGCCTGGTCTTAACCCCGCTATTATAGAACACCACATCGACACATGGCTAGATATACCCCCCGTTCTCTAGAAACAGCGCCCCATTCATCCCTCAAAGCTTCCCGGTGTTAAATCAGAGATTGAGAAACTTCGCAAAGCAAAATTCATTTATCCTATTACATATACCACTTGGGTTTCTAACCTCGTCCCTGTTAACAAGAAACAAGGCACCATCAGAGTATGTACTGACTTCCGTGATTTAAACCGAGCCTGTCCCAAAGACAACTTCCCCACGCCATTTATTGACCAACTCATCGATGCGTGTGCGGGGCATGAAGTCCTATCTTTCATGGATGGTTTTTCTGGATACAACCAGATTCAGATCCGCAAGGAGGATCAGTACAAGACTGCCTTTACCACCACCTGGGGTACTTTTTCCTATCGCGTCATGCCTTTCGGCCTCAAAAATGATGGTGCCACCTTCCAATGAGCCATGACCTATTGTTTTCACGACTTGGTTCATATCCTATTAGTCTATCTAGATGACCTTACAGCTCGTTCTCGGAAACGATCAGACCACCTTAACGACCTCCGGCAAATCTTTCTGCGTTGTCGCAAATATCAAATCCGCTTGAACCCACACAAGTGTGTCTTTTGCGTTCTGGTAGGCCGATTGTTGGGTTTCATTGTTTCCCATAAAGGAATCGCTGTGAATCCCCCGAAAGTCCAAGCCATCATAGACCTTCCCGCTCCTTGCACGCTCCGGCAGCTCCAGAGTCTACAGGGGAGATCTAATTTCCTCCGTCGCTTCATTCCTGATTATGCCACCACCGTGCATGGTTTATTACGCTTGCTTCGTACCCACATACCCTTTGTTTGGGATGACCAGGCGCAAGATGCTTTCAAATCCCTTAAGAAATCTCTCACACAAGCCCCTTTGATCTCCCCTCCGAATTTCTCTTAGGACTTCATCCTTTACGTTTCGGCATCCGATCATGCTATGTCCGGATTCCTTGTTCAGGAAGACGCCGCTCGCAAGGAGCATGTAATTTATTACGTCATCCAGACCTTGTCTGGACCACCCCTACATTACCCATATGAGGAAATACTAGCCCTTGATGTGGTCTTTTCCGTCCAAAAATTGCGACATTACATTTTACTCAGTCATACCACAGTTGTCGCCGACTCCAACCCCGTGGTCTATCTCTTGAACCGGTGCCTCCTGCAAGGTCGCGTTGCTAAATGGGTAATTATCCTCCAAGAATATGACCTCAATTTCACAACCCCTAAGAGCACTAAAGCCCTCATGCTCTCCCATCTCATCACCAATCTCCCATCCCTCTTGTCGTCCCCACAAATCTCCGATGAGTTACCCGACAATCACTTGTTCATCATCTCATCTGATGACCCATGGTATGGTGATATTTTGTTATACCTTCACACACAGAAGTTTCTACCCAACATAAATCATGATGGACACCATCGTATCCGTCACCAGGCCTCTCGATATCTCCTCTTGGGAGATGTCCTTTACCGGCGAGGGGTTGACACGATTCTTCGTCGTTGTCTTACACACGAGGAAGCCGAACAAGTCCTCAATGATTGTCATAGCGGTGCCTGCGACGAACATTTCTTTGGAATGGCCACCGCCAAAAAGGTCATCCGCACTGGATACTTATGGCCCACACTCTTTACCGACTGCATCACAATGGTCAAACATTGCCATAATTTCCAACTTTTTGCCCCTAAGGCTCGGACACCAGCCGCTCCGTTACACCCAGTCGTCACTGTTGGTCCCTTTTGTAAATGGGACATCGACTTCATGGAATGTAAACCCTCATCCGTAAACGGCCATAAGTACATCATCGTCGCCGTCGACTACTTCACCAAATGGGTTGAAGCCATGCCCACCTTCAATTGTAAAGCTGACACCGCTGCCTGTTTCTTTTTTAACCATGTTATCACACGATTCGGGGTCCCCAAACAGCTTGTCTCAGACCATGGTTCACACTTTGAAGATTATATTTGGTGCGATTTATCCACCCTCCTGAAGTTCGAACATCAGTATTCCTCTTCTTACTACCCCCAAGGGAACGGCCAAGTAGAGGCCATTAACAAAATTTTAAAAACCATCCTCCAACGCACTGTTGACTGGCATAAGTCAAATTGGCATCACATGTTGTTCCCTCCATTATGGGCTTACCGTACATCAACTAAGACCGCCACCGGTTTTACCCCGTTTCATTTAGTTCACGGTGTAGAGTCCGTCCTCCCCATCGAGTGTCAGATACTTTCCTTACACATCATCGTCGAGCTTCTCCCAGACACCTCCCCACTTGAGCAACATCTGTTATCACTAGAAAAAGCTAACGAAGACCGTCGTGCCACCCTCCAGACCATTGAAGCTTCCAAGAACCGCTCCAAAGCTGGTTACGATGAACATGTCCACCCTCGAACTTTCTGTGAAGAGGACCTCGTCCTCGCCTATGACCAAGCCCATGACAAGACCGGTAAAGGAAAGTTTGAATCCATGTGGAAAGGCCCTTACATCGTGCATACCTGCCTCGGAAACGGGGCATACATTTTAACTGACTCAGAAGGTAACCCTTTGCGCAAATCTTGTAACGGGTTGTATCTTAAACGCTTTTATCCTTAAACAAACCTGCGGCCCCATTGGTCCGTATTGTACAGCTTGCTTTCTTTTTGTTTTTTCACCTTTTTTACCACAACCTTAGATTCACCATTTTTTGCATGATCATAGATGGACCATCTTCCACCTAATTTCATTGGCTTCGCTGATGGAGCAAGCCACTGGTTTTCAAACCTGGCTTCTGCAGCATGGGTCTTATATTCCCCTTCACATGAGTTGATTCAGCTTGACGGAATATGTATAGGCACTGCTACCAACAACCAGGAGGAGTATGATGCTGTGACTGGTCTCCTGACTGCTTCCCTTCAGATGGGCATATGTCACCTTCATGTGTTCCTTGACTCCCAGCTACTTCTCTCCCATCTCAACAACTGCTACCAGGTGCGTGATCCCTGCCTCTTTAGAAAGTTCCTGCGCACAAAACAACTCAGCCGACAATTTGAATCCATAACATTCACCCATGTCCCAAGAGCTCAGAATAGTGTCGCAGATCAAATGGCTAACAACATCCTAGATTGGAATTTCAATCACACCATGTAAAACATCCATCATGCATCATCATCCCATATCATCTCATCAAAAATATATAAAACCCAAAAAGATTACATTTACACCAAGGGGCATCCACGTGCCTATCACCACATAAATATTTGCATCCATGTGCAATAACATAAACACATTACCATACAAGGTGCATCCATGTGCATATATATATATCAAAAAATACACGTCAATGTGCTACACATGTCCTGAGTACCCCCATACTCAGCTATACAAAAAATATCTGTACATCAATAAGCCTCATAAGATACATGTCGTAGCTACAAAATCAGGGGGGAGTCCTCTATACTCCCTACTGAGAGTCATACCCTCTGTCACTGCCTGCATCAGCTGCCTCTGATTCCTCACCCCGCTCCTCCTCTTACAGCTCCTCATCCCCTGCAAGCTCCTGTGCCCGACCCCTATCCGCCAAAATGGCCACCCGGATCACGATCGATCAAAAATCCCGTGGCGCCCCCAAACAGTCCTGAATCACCTCCGGATCCAAGTCCCGCCACCCATCATCAGTCACTCCAACCAGCAAATGATCGAGAAGCATCCGTACAGAATCCAGAGTCCCCTTAGCGTCCCATCGACGCACCTCCCTCCAGCCCGGCAGGGTTGATATCGCCACATGCCCCCTACGATCTACATGTCCTGGTGGTGGTCTCGAGCCAACATCTGCAGATCATACATCAATCAGCAACAACATATCAATATCTCAAACCTATCATACACAAAACCTGACATCAACAACAATCAAGCAAATCAATACATACCATCTGGTCCCCACGCCTACCCTGGTGGCCGTGGTGCCTCCAGATCCCCTATGTAGTCCATCTCTCTGTATGGATAATCATCCAATGTCAATGGCATTTGCAAACACTGTAGGTAAAGCTTCTGGGTGAAGTACCTTCCAACCTCACCGCCACCCCGCTGGTGCATCATCTCTCTCCATTGCACCATGCGCAACTCCATAGGTCCTGCTACCTTGATCGGCACCCGCGACCGCAGTGTAGGTACCCTATCCATGAAGAAGGCACACCGAAAGGATCCATAATAGAATACCTTGCCAGATTCCTTCACCGAGGTCAGCTGCCACTGAACACAAGTGAAGAACATCTAGCACCAGACATAGTATACACCATCCAACACCCACTCCACCAGCTGCATCTGGCCCCCTGACACCCTCTCGAGCGACTGGGACCCCAAAACCCAAACCATGCATGCCGCGATTGCCCGTATTGATGGCTCCCGCAGGTCCACAATCTGGAGTGCATTCCTCTGCACTCTAGTCTCCGGACCACAATACCGCTCCAACATATCCTCAATATCTACATCTGCAGATACTCGTGGTTGCGTATCAGCCACCCTCCCCAAACAGGGCAACCCCGTCGAGAAATATACATCTGCGAGGGTGAGATCCACCCTCTCTCCCTGCACCCTGAACGCATGTATGTCAGGCTCCCAAAAGCTCACTAACCTGTTTAGCAGTAGCACTACTGAACGCATCATGGGCACCTACGCGAACTTCAACAGATCGCACAAACCCAAAGTAGACCGCACATGCCAATCCCTCCGGATGACATCCACTATGTCATCTGGTACCTCCCGCTCTCGCCACAGCACTAACGGCATCCTGTCAATCACACAATGCACACTCATCAGACTCATGTCAAAGAAATAACCCTTCCCCCCCCCCCTCGGGAAAACCCTAAAGCTCGATCCCAAATGCGGCTTTAGGGCCCCTTGTCACGGTCTCCGACCGCGACTGTTAGGCCTACAGTCGCGGTCCGGGACTGCGCCTGCAGGATCTGAACTCGTGGTCCCGAACCACGAGTCCAGCCTCGGAACTCGCGGTATAGGACCACATATTCCGACCCAGAACTCGCAGTCCCTGGCCACATGCTTAGACCCGGAACCCGCGGTCCTCGACCACGGTTCCACCCCACAAACCCGCGCTCCACCCCACGTGGACCGTACAGAAAACCCCTTGGGACCCACTTCCCCCCCCCCCCCCCTAACCCAATGAAAAATGCAAGTATGAGTTGATCGGAATACCTACAACTCCCGGATCTGAAAACGGCCAGTCAGAATCGTCCAGAAACACCAACTCAGCTCTGGTCCACTCTGATCTCTAGTCAAAGTCAACAAGTCCAAATGACACTTGGCATGTTGGACCCACTTACTATTTATAGTCCGTTGACTTTTTCTTGTTTTGGCCATTCTGAACCCATACGGAGTCCATTTTTCGAACCGTTTCCACCACTGGAATCAGCACGACGAGACCGTCATGACGGTCGACTCGTTTTCTTTTTTTTCTGCATCATTTTTTGAACATTTTTCTAAACACCACTTGTCGCCTCAGTTTGCGTGCCACTTCGGCTGCTCTCCGTTTTTTATATATTTTATATCGGATTCATTTTTCTGAGCCTGTGATGATGCTTGAGATCATTTCTCGCTCTCATGCCCATATTTTTGGATATTTTTTCCAAAACGCCCCATATCGCCTCGGTTTGCATGCCACATCGACCGTTATCCATTTTTGACACTTTTTATATCACCGGATTCATTTTTCCAAGCTCGTGATGATGCTTGAGATCATTTCTCGCTCTCACCAGATATAATTTCAACATTGTGTCTCGACACCTTGTTGCCTCGGTTTACGCGCCACATCGACCGCCATCGGATTGTTCCACATTTTTACATGAGCCATCCACTCCTCTCATACTGCAATTATTTCATTAGTTTTCCACCATTCATTATCCTGCAAGGAGGCCCACCAGTGTTCCCCCCTACCCTCGTTCTTGGTCATCATCAATGTTCCTTGATTGACCACTTCCTCCTTACTTGACTATTCATTTTGTTCGGTATAATTTTATCCCTTTTTCGGGTCGGACAAGTCCTTTACGAAAAAGGCACTTAGGGAGTTTCTGTTAAGCTCTTTTCTGACTCCTAAAACAATGAAAAGATCGGCGAGCAATCTTGCTTACTTTCATGCTCGTTAAAGTACCTGAAAGGGCGTCTATTTGGTATACGTTTAACCATTTTCCGGACCTAGTAAACTAATTACGAAAAAGGAATACTCTAGTCACACCGGCTAGAAGAGTTCTTCATTGCATCCTTTTATGCTTCTTCGGGCCTTGGAGACTAACACACGAAAAAGCAACCCCCTGGAGTCTTCTTATCGCTTTCAGACTCTCTAAAATTGAAAGCAACCACGAGCATGAACTGTCCTGGACTCGTACAAATCCACACGACAGTACCACTCCATTATTTCAGAGTCTTCTTATCGCTTTCAGACTCCTTAAAATTGAAAGCAATCATGAGCATGAACTGTTCTGGGCTCGTACAAATCCACACAACAGTACCATTCCATTATTTCAAAGTCTTCTTATCGCTTTCAGACTCCTTGAAATTGAAATCAATCACGAGCATGAACTGTCCTGGGATCGTATAAATCCACACGACAGTACCGTTTTGAACACACTTCTTCTCATTCCTTAATCTGTGAAGAAGTCCACCCATGCCTCTCGGCACCAGGATCGATCATCTCAGCAGCACCCCCAATCAAGTCACCTTTGTTCAGAGTATTCTGCAATCTCCTGCCATCTTACACCAGCTTGAGTATCACTCATCCCAGTCACTATCCTTGATCCATTACAACTATGATCCATTTCCCACCAGTCAGTTTCATTGGCTGCCTAGTCATCCCCGCCATCATACTCTGAACAAAGGAAGTTTGAGTCCACCCACTCTACTTGCCCAGTTATCCCCCACAGTATGTCAGTCCTACCATCAGTACTCTCACACTTCGGTTCTCCACCTCATGCTCCTATCAAGGAAACCTCATTGCCTTGCTAGTTGCAGGTCTCCCTCTGTCGACGACAGCCCATCTATTCCAAAGGATAGACCCAGAGGTCCCTACGCCTTAGACTCATCACCATCTGTGATGAGTTCCTATGGACCATTTTGAGAGGATTCATTAGTGCCTCTTCGAATGGTTGTTTCTCACATGCTCTACTTCAACACCTTGATCGCATCGTGGAGAATCGCACAGGGTATATATCCCTTCAGTTATTGGTCGAAGACCCCGGATTTCCCCCGACTCTTGCACATTGGTGAGTCCCCTCGGAACGCCCAGTTATATGTTCCCATGGATTTCCGGGTTGCGTTGGCGATTGTATTCAGAAGCCATCCAGTTATATGCTTCCTTGAGTACCCAATTCAGTTCCAGTTCAGTGTACCATTGAGGGTATGACTCCCCGTCACTATGATCCAACAACTCATCAGTTCCTCTGGTACCACACTCAACAACACTGTTGCTATTCCAGTGTATCAGTTCTTCAACTCAAATATGGTCATCCCAGCAGTATGTCCCAGATTTGTGTCCCCTCTGGACCCTCATGATGCACACAGTGGTTCTCTATGTATCCTTCAGGCTCCCATTTTTTGGGCCTCACAGTTATTTTTTATGTATCTTGATACGAGCATGGGTATGCCCGCCTCATCCATATATTGAGATTCTTCCTCATTCGAGGCCATGTATATTTCAGGTCCCCATTTTTTGGACCCCCTTCTTATTGTTCTATATCTTGATACGAGCATGGGAATGCCTGCCTCGTCCATATGTTCAAATTATTCCTCATTCATTATTGAGGTCATGTACTTTCAGTTTTTGCAGTTTGTTCGGAACCGTTGTTCCAGGCTCTAGTTCGTTTCTTCTCCTCTCCACATCCCAAGAAAACCATAAGACTTATGATGTCTATCGGCCATACGATGAGCTCTTGCCCTCACACATCAGGGGGCAATCTGTTAACACCCAAAAAGTGCTCACTACCTCATCTACCCCATTACATGACTCATTTGTCCATATTTCCTACTATATTTGCCTCCAAAACCTTAAAAACCCATTAAAAAGCCTCCAAAAGGCCAACAAACCATTAAAAAAAGCCTTTGAAAGGCCAAAACCCCCCTTTTCCCCCCAAAATAAGTTAAATTCCTCCAAAAATAGCAAAAACCCTCTAAAAAGGGAATAAAAAATACAAAAAAGAGGAAAAAGAAGTAAAAAAAGGAAGCAAAAACCCTATACAGCTAACCTAAACCATATGGTGCCAAAAACCATGGGTCAGCACTCCACCACTAAAAACCTATAAATAGGTGATGGAGGCTCCCCATTTTTCATCCACAATCATCAATATCCTTACTCTGCCAAAATCACTCCTAAAACCCTAGTTCACCCTTTTGAGTTATTTTCACATCTGAGTGCCCCTTTGGCCCATTTCCAAAACCCTTTGGAGAAGGAGAAATGAACAACATTGGAGCTTGGAAGCAACCCTCTTGGACTGTTGCAAGGGCTTCATCAACCTCTACACCTGAGGTATATTCAATACAAAAATCAATTTTTATAATCTTGTTATGTCTTTTTATGCACATGCTTAGAGTAGTTTACTGTTTTATTTACTGTCTTTTATTTACTATTTTCTGAACTGCTACTAAAGAGGCCCTTCTCCTTAGTAGGTGCTCATTTGCACAAGCTAGGGTGAAAACCCTAGCTACACACTTAAAGCAACTTTCTTGTAAAGTGATTTTCAAAGGTTCATCTTGGGAAGAGGGGGGTTCTTTTTTTAGCTAGACATTCTCTATCTGCCACGTCACTATTGGGGACATCTTCAATATTTTCTTTGTTCAAGAATAAATTCATCATATGGAGTCAGTTTCCAATGCTTTTTTTAAACTGCCTATTTTTTCGATCTCTTCGCATCCACACTATTGGTTTCTGTTTTTACAACCATTAATTTATAATATGGTTGTCCCTTGTGATATTCTACGTACCAGTTCCAACTATTTCTCATGGAAATCTCGTATGGAGGATCTTCTACGAAGTAGGGGACTTTTCAGAATTACCTCAGGGAAAGAAACAAAATCCACTGATGATGATAAGAAAATAAAATGGACAAATAGATGTGATTAAGCTCGTGGATTGATTGGGATGTCAATCTCTACTGATTTGCGAATCCACATATCTAGAATTAATGAACCCGATACTACTTGGGACAAGTTGGAAGCAGTGTTTGGTAAACACAATGAAATTCAAGGTCATCAACTCGAAAATGAGTTGATTTCTTTAAATACAAATGATTTTTCATGCATTCAAGATTATTTATCTAAGTACAAAACTCTTAAACTCTTATGTGGATAATGCAAGATTAATAGGGAAGACAAACAATGCATTTATCATATTCTTTCAAAACTTGGACTTGCATATTTTGTTTTTGTATCTACATTTTACTCCGTGAAAGAATCATTTAATGCAGCTAGCTATCAAGAGCCTAATCTTGAATCCTTTTGTGATTCCTTGATTAGAGAACAAGATAAACTCATCCATCTTGGAATGATCAACAATGCAGATACATCTGGGAAAGCCTTATTGTCCCAACAGAAAGACAAGTCCAAGCCTCCCAAGAAACAAAATTTTCACAATAATAAGTCAAACAAGGGTCCCAAACCCTCTTAGTCAGCTCCTTCTTTAAAAAATGACGAAGGATCCAATCCAAAAGGAAAGAAGGTTGAGCGTCATTGCAACTATTACTGGAAAGATAATCATAATGAATCTAAGTTTTTCAAGAAGATGACAGCCTTGGAAGCAACAATGAAGAAGCACCACATCAACCTAGATTCTCCATCAGAATCTAACTCTCATGGACATGCACTTTGTGTTTCTGGTTATTCTTATACTGCATCTTCTTCTTCTACTTCAAATGAATGGTTCATTGATTCTGGAGCATCTTATCATATGGCTAAGGATCAAGCCATCTTTTTTACTATGCATGAATGTAACACCAAACAAATATTTGTTGGTGATGATAGATCTCTAAGTGTTGTAGGATCTGGAACAGTTCCAGTAGATAATGGTTATTGTAGTGATGTACTATGTGTTCCATGAATTTCCTGCAATTTGTTATCAGTCTATCAAATCACTCATTCCGGCAAAGGTAAAACTGTGACGTTTACACCTCACCAAGTTGTAATCAAGGATTTTAAAGATCCTGAACATCTCCTAGCTACCGGAATTGTTGATGATATTACCAAGTTTTACAAATTTAACAACTTTGGGTCATCACCTTTTCCTTTAGTTTTTGTTGCTTATAGTGATAACTTGAGAAAAATTTGGCAAGAGCGATTTGGTCACTTGAATTATCGCTCATTGCAACAACTATGTAAAGAAAATATGGTGACAGGTCTTCCGATGGTATCTTGGAGGGATGGTGTTTGTTCCAGTTGTGTACTCGGAAAACATCATCGGGACAGTTTTGACAAACGTGCCTCTTGGCACACCTCGGTTCCCTCGGAGCTTGTGCATAGTGACTTGTGTGGTCCTCTTCCATCTGCTTCCTTTTCTAGTTTCAAATATTTCTTAACTTTCATTGATAATTACTCCATACACACTTGGGTTTATTTTCTAAAACTTAAGAGCGAAGTATTTAACATGTTCTTGGCCTATAAGGCCCTTGTTGAAAAACAATTTGGTCATCAAACTATTAAGTTAAGATCCGACAATGGGGGAGAATATGTTAACAAAAAGTTCACTACTTTCTGCACTGAACAACGAATCCAACAACAACACATTGTTCCATATACGCCACAACAAAATGGTGTAGCTGAACGAAATAACCGTACTTTAAAAGAAATGACTAATTGTATGATCCAATCTAAGGGACTAAGTCTTCAATTTTGGACTGAAGCCATAAATTGTGCAAATTACATAGTTAATCACACCCCCAGTAAAGCTTTACAAGGTATCAGACCGGAAGAAGCATGGAGTAAATAAAACTAAACCCAATGTAAGTCACTTCCATGTGTTTGGTAGTGAAGCATGGGCTCACATTCCAGATGAAAAACAGAAAGCATTGCAGCCTAAAAGTGAAAAGTGCATATTTGTTGGATATTCTGAAGATGTAAAAGTTTATAGACTTCTTTAACCACATTCTCATGATATAATCATTAGAAGAGATGTTAAATTTGATGAAAATCTCTTGGCCTGCGAGTCTAACTCGACGATTGTGCCATCTTTGCCCTGCGAGCCTGATTCGGTGATTGTGCCTTCTTCTACTTCAAACTTTTTTAACAGATTTCCAACTCCAGTTTCTGATGATGACAGTGAGGATGAAAATCCACCTCCGCCTGCTCATGTTCCTCCAGTTGCACCAGCACAAGTGCTTCCTTGATGGGTCCATTCAACATGTGAAGCAGCTGGTGATCTTGCCGGTGATCCTAGAGATCAACGTCGAACACATTCTCAGTTTCAGCGAGCCTCTTCTCTTTTGGCCCAAGTTTCCGAGAATCATGATCCAGAAACTTTTGCAGAAGCTTCAGGAAATCCAGACTGGGATGCAGCTATGGATGAAGAATATCTTTCCTTAATGGAAAACGATACTTGAGATCCTATACCTCTTCTAAAAGGAAGAAAACTTGTCAGATGTAAATGGGTCTATAGAACTACGTATGCATCAGATGGAAGTGTTGAACGACTTAAGGCAAGGTTAGTTGCCAAAGTTTTTTCACAAGTTGAAGGGATTGACTACAATGAAACCTTTGCTCCTGTTGCAAAAATGAACTCCATCCGCGTTGTTCTTTCCCTTGCAACCTTACATAATTGGGAATTCCATCAAATGGATGTCAAGTCTGCATTCTTACATGGTGATTTACAGGAGGAAATTTACATAGAACAACCTCCTGGATATGTTCAGAATAACTCTAGCCTTGTCTGTTTCCTTAAAAAATCCTTATATGGCCTTAAGCAATCTCCTAGAGCCTTGTATGCCAAAATGGATAGATTTCTCCTTGACACTAGTTTTTCTAGATGCCATTCTGACCCCAATGTCTATACCAAGAAAGTAGGAAACCATCTCATAATACTTGTTCTATATGTTGATGACCTTATTCTTACTGGTAGTGACCCTAATCTTTTAACCCATGTGAAATCCAGTCTTAAGCAAAATTTTGAAATGTCAGACTTAGGACATTTGCATTATTTTCTTGGTCTCCAAGTCCTGCAAACCAAAGAATGAATCTTTCTTTATCGGTCTAAGTATGCTTGTGACCTTCTTCGTCGCTTTCACATGGAATATTGTACACCAGCACCTTCTCCCTTCTAATCTGGAGTCAAACTTTCTTCCACCTGTACTTCACCTGAAGTAGATGCCACCTTGTATCGTCAGCTTGTTGGAAGTCTCTTATACTTGACTCATTCTTGTCTTGACCTTTCCTTTTCCGTTGGTCGTTTTTCTGTTATATGCAAACACCTCATGAAAGTCACTGGAAAGCAGCTAAAAGAATACTTCAATATATTCGAGGTACAATTCAGTTTGGGATTCATTACAGTACAAAGGGGGGAACCTTTGTTGGTTGGTTTCACTGATTCAGATTAGGCCGGAGATCCTGATGATCGAAAGTCTACTGCAGGTTATGTTTTCAGTATGGGATCTAGACCTATCACTTGGGATTTTCAGAAACAACAAGCTCTTTCTCTTTCTTCAGTAGAGGCAGAATATCAAGCTGTAGTTAATGCTAGTCAGGAATCTTTATGGCTTCGACAGATCCTTTCAGAGTTTGGATTCGAGCAGCAGCAGTCTACTCCACTTTGGTGCGACAATCAAAGTGCCATCAAGCTTGTCAAAGATCCAGTTCTACATCAATGCAACAAACACATTGAGCTATATATGCACTTCATTAGAAATATTGTTCATCATCGTGTTCTTTAAGTGCTCTTTTTCCCTATAGATGATCAAGTTTCCGACATCTTCACCAAGTCTCTCACAGAAGCGAAGTTTTCTAAACTTTGATCTATGTTAGGAGTTCAGGAATTTTCCACTAAGGGGGGATAGGCTCTAATGCTTTCTTCCTTCTACTATTAGTGTCACTATTGTAAATCCTTCAATCCTATCCCAAGTTGTTCCCAAGTTGTTCTTAAGGGGGGATGTTAGGATATTTAGACACTTAGGAGTTAGTTAAGATCAACTTGTGTAATATATCCGTTAGGTAAAGTGTGTTTCTTTAGTATGCATTTGTAAATATTTAATCCGATGATCATGATATGTTCTAGACATAGAGTGATCTAACGGCTCAAGTTCTCTTAAATCATACCTACCCTTGATCCGTGGCTTGACACCCGATTGGTCCATGATCTCTATTTAAATAGCATGGAGGGTCATTGTCTAGTTGATCGATTATTAGAAGCTCATTTGTAACTTTCTTTCTTTTGCATAATAAACTGCTCCATAGAAGCTATTTGGTTGGGGATGTGGAGTGTTTCCCTCTCTAGGGTTTAAACCATGTCAAAACATCATGTGTCGATCTGTGATCTGTTTCTATGAAGTGGTTGTTGTAGGTGTTAGGTATTTTGGGAGTACCTTGTGTACCCAAACATCCTTATACAAATGCAACCACACCTTATCCCCAACTTGAAACTTGTGTGGAGCCCAATGTTGGTCATGTCGATGTTTGTACTTGGCATTGGCTTTCTACATGATACCATGAACCTGTTGTTGGATGTGGTAGATCCATTCAGTGAATTTGGTTTCTTTATCTACCTCACCTGGGCATGGGAGGACTTGTCATGTGTAGATGTAATGGGTATAGCTACATCAATTGTGGCCAATGTCTAGAACCCCAAGCACACCTAAAAGGGTTTGTGGCTAATAGAGTTGTGAATGGATCTGTTGTAACTATGTTGAACATATAAAAGACTCCCATCCCATGTGCATGGATGTTTGGAGTCGTACATCCGCGGGATATGCACAATCATCCTAATGACGAATTCTATATTCCCATCCATTTTGGGATGGAAGGAAGATGATTTGGTAATCTTGGTGTCCATTAAAGAACACAAGGAGGAGCAGAAAGTGTTGAGGAACCTACTATCTTGACCTAAAACAATGGTTCGTGGCAACCCGAAATGAACCCAAACATGCTCAAACAAGAGATTAGAAGTCGCTTTTGTTGTGATACTCTTCATACATGGTGCTAGAATGGCCATCTTAGAGAACCAATCGACAACCACAAAACACAGTCGTGACCATGCTTGGTGGAGGGAGGGCGAAGGAGTGTATATCCCTTGCTTCTTGATGACAAGTTTAGCGATGGCATAGGCAATGCACAATCGGATATACCTATCAACGACCTGTTAGTGTTTTGGTCAGTAGAAATACTTCTGAAGCACTACTACTGTCTTCTCCACGCCGAAGTGTCCGACCACCCGACTATAGTGTGCCTCTGAAATTAGCTTTGCATGCTCACTTGATGGGAAACAAAGATGTCCTAGATAGCACAAAAGTGCATCCTTGAGGTGAAATTCTAGTACTTGTTTACATGTGCCCAATGTCTGATACGTAACAGTGAAGTTAAGGTCACGGTTGTATAATTGGGGCCACCCGAAGGTCTCATGACCATAGAAGTTGAGGACCATGGTTAGCGCCATGAATGAAGGTCAGTTGAGGAAGTCTGCTACATGGCTCGTGCTACCCTTCTTATACTTAATGTTCAAATCAAATTGTTGCAAGTACATGGACTACTTCTGATGGAGGTCATTCTGCAAGTTTCCCTCTGTACTCATGAATTGCAGGGGCCTATGATCAATGTGGATGATCATTTCCTTTTCGAGAATGTAATGCTTCCATTGTCGACATGCCTGCACAATGGATTACATAAAATTTTCATAGGTGGGATATTTGCAAATAGTATCAATCAATGTCTCACTGTGATAGGCCACCAAATGTCCCCGCTGAGTGAGTACTGCACCAATAGCATAATCCAAGGCATCAGTCTCAATATTGAATGGTTGTTGTAGGTCTAGCAGAGTGAGGATTGGTGTTGAGCAGAGGTATTGTTTCAAATCCTCAGATGCTTTCTGTTGCGACCCCAACTAGGTGAACTTGTCTTTAGATACGCCCGTAGTCACTTGGCTTAAGGGCCAAGCGATATGAGATAACCCCAACACGAAGCTACAATAGAAGTTAGAAAGGCCCAAGAAGCTATGGATCTCTATCGAGGTTGGCCAATCATGAATGTATTGGATCTTGGATGGGCCACATGCACCCCATGCTCAACCATGATGTATCCCAAATATTGAAATTTCTGCATGCTAAATGAGCATATCTCCAATTTGGCATACAGCTTGTGTTGTCACAAGGTACTTAGGACTTGTTGAATGTGTTGCAGATGTTCTTCCTAGGTTTTTTTGTAGATGAGGATGTCATCCAAATATATGACCATAAAGGAGTTTTTGAATGGCCGCAACATATCATTTGTCATCCTCGTGAATGTCATTGGAGCGTTATTTAAGCCAAAAGTCATGCCCAACCATTCAAAGAGGCCTTCTTTAGACTTGAAGGTTGTCTTCCATACATCACTTTGTTCAATTGGAACCATTAATTTGATCAAGAAGATCATCAATCCAGGGGATTGAGTATTAATTCTTGACAGTGATTTTGTTTAGGGTTCTATAATCTATACAAAGTCACAACGTGCCATCCTTTTTCTACACCAACAAAATTGGACTCCCGCAAGGTGAGGATCTTGGTCCAATGTGGATCTTTCGGATGAGCTTATGAATTTGGAATTTTATTTCTTCAGTCTCCAGAAGAGAGTGCTTGTATATTGGGCCTTTTGGTAAAGGAGCAGTCAATATCAAGTTGATTGGATGTTTGACCTAGAAGAGTAGAGGAACCCCTGTTGGGGAAGTGAAGATGTCTTTGTACCCTTCTATAATCTTGTCGACCTACTTCTACAATTTAGAGAGACCTTGTGCTGAGGCTATGGTAGTTGTAGTGACCTTCTGTCCACCTTCTAACCGAACCATGGAGGGGACAAATTTACTACTTTGAGAGATGACCTTTCGACATTGCTTTGTATAGATCATAGAAACTACAATAGTTTGGATTGCCTCGTTATCTTGTATATTTGTCCCTCCAAAAGTAACACTGACACTACTGGGCTTGGAATCATAAACAACATGGTGTTTCCACATATAGGGTTGTCCTAAAAGAACATCACAAACTTCAAGTGAGGAAACATCACACAGTACCTCATATTTGAAGGGCTTGATTTCATAGGATAAGTGACACTGTTGACTGACGCAGATGTCCTGTCCCTAGATCAACCAACCGATGGTGTAAGGTTGGTGCTATGGCGTCATTTTCATCTTCAATCTTTGACGACCTTGATTGAGATGAGTTGCTTCTGGATACAACTATCAACAATGAAATGTAGTAGATTTCCCTTCACCCATAGTTGTGAATGGAAGATGTGCTCCCCTTCCTATGGATCCTATGATTCTTTTGGTTGGATCTTTGTGGTTGCGATAGGGGCACTACGTTCCAGATCAATGATATGCTTTCCCCTTTCTTACTCTAAATTAGAGTTCGAGCCAGAGTTCAGGTCTAACATTTTGTCTCAGCCAACAATGATTTCTTTGAGCGGCATTCATCAATGTTGCTCCAAGGGATTTTTGTGTATCTCATGCCACTTTGAAGTGTCCTTCTTTGATTTCACATTACCCTTCTTTTCTTGCAGCTTCGAATGGTTGTCATGAATTTGGATGTCCTTTATCCCTCCTTTGTTTTGTGAGTTAGGGTCACCTTTTCCAGGATTCTGCTACTGTTAATTTGCAAACCCAAACTCTTGCTTATTCTTTTGCTTAAACATTTGCTCGATCTTGATAATGTACCAATAAGCATATCCTAGAGGGGAAATGTCTAGGAAATCCATATATGTCTGAATGTACATGTGCAATACACTATGATACTTTAGGACCAAGTTTCATCCAGAGTCTCTAATACCCAACTATAAGCGCAAGGTATGTAATATATTGGTGAACTCCAGAATCATCTAGTCTCTCTCCTGGTACAAAGTCACCCACCTAGTGTATTGGTCATCACAGTGTCCAAAATAGTGCAATTCCTCCTTGATGACATTGAAAAAGCCTCCCAAGTGGGTTTTGTTTGATATATTTCGGACTCATCACTCGCATGTCTCATGGAGTAACTGTCCCACCAATCTTTGATATGGGGAAGGGATTTAAGAAGTGCGAAGGTGATCTTTTCGCTATCAAAACAAATTTCAATAGAGAAGTATCCATCTAACAAATTTAACCATTTATCCAAAGCATATGTATCTATTTGGACTTGAAATAATGGAATTTCAAAGTAAACTCATACCTTTAAGGGAGTCGCACCTACGAAACAAATGCGTGTTGAAGGTGCATCCACCGTTGTCGATATTTATCGAAGGATATAGGAAAAATTATCCATCATCTCGTTCCTCTATAGCACAAGGGATTCCTCAAGAAACAACTTAATAGGATCTCCTTCTCTATCATCTCTCTTTTATTCTCCCGCCATTTGAGGTTTCTTGGGACAACAAGGGTGGTTTTCCCCAAGCTCAACTAATTCACGATCCAACTCTGAATATTCAGATCTCGTTGGGGACATGCATTGAGAAACAATAAGAGCAGATTTATCTGATAACATTGATTTGGATTATTTGGAAAATAAAATGAAGGAAGTGATATAAAATATAAATACAAATGAATATTTTGCAGAAAACACAATATTACAATAAAAACCAAATTCTATTAATGAATGGACTAGAAAAACACTGTAAACTGTAAAACAATACAAACTAGCTCTAAATGGTGGTATCTTATCTCTAAAAGGAGATGTGTCGGCTATGCTCATCGACAAGAATTGAGTTACAATGAGTGAAAAATGAAATTTTAACATAAAACATAAATGATAAAAAACTAAACATCAAAAACCCTAACTCGAGAGATGAAACACAAAAATGTTTGGGGTCCTCGATGTGGTTAGTTGATACATCAACTTCTTGGGGGCGAAACACTTGCATACGATCTTTGTTTGTGGCACTCAATATCCCTTTAGAAAGGTTTGGTCGAGAAGGACTCTATGTTGTTGGTTCAAAAAAATATTTTGACGAATTTATGGGTGCTGCCATGGCAAACAAACGTTGTTTAGGGCCTCAAAATGGCCCCAGAAGATCAGGACCTAAAAAACCGTAAAAAAAATTGACAAGTTAAAAAACTGTGTCTTTGAGTCAGTCGACTATGTGGGTAGCCATCAGTTTCCAGCTGGATTGGTCCTCCCCCTTTAGGAATCAATGTTATCCATTGCGTCAAGGTCCCTCATCGGATGAGGAAACTTATGCTAAATTTGACTCCTGGTGAGCCACTCGCCTCAGGTGAAGAAGATGCCCTTCTTTGACAACCTGATAGAGTTCAATGTTAAGTTGGTGGGTTCCCTTCATCTGTGTGTCCATGATCCAATCCATTGTATCTTGTTCAGGACATATTAGCTTGATTTCTATAGGGGCCAAATGCTTAACCACCTATGAGGTGTCCAAGAGAGGTGGAAAATCAATTCTACATTAAATATTGGGTGCAAGCCAAGGAAAGGGGAATATTTAATTCAAAATAATTATCACCCATAGCCTTCGTGATGGTGAAAGAAACATATTGGAGTTTCCCAAGCTTCCTATGGGGGCCTATGAGGCACTCCTTCCGCAAAGACAACCATACCTTATCCCCAACTTGAGAATTGTGTGGAATATGATGTTGGTCATGTCGTTTTTTTTACTTTGCATTGGATTTGTGCATAATATCATGAACCTATTATTATATTTTCGTATTTTTTCATTGAATTTGGTTGCTTTATTTGCCTTGGCCTGATCATGGGAGGACTCATCCTGTACATGTAGATGCAATGGGTATATCTACATCAATGGGGGCCAATGGTTGGAACCCAAAGGACACCTGAAAGGGGCTATGACCAATAGAGTTGTGGAGGGATCATTTGTAACTATGATAAACATATGGAATGATCTCATCCCATGTACATGGATGTTTGTATTTGTACATGCATAGGATATGCACAATCATCATGTTGACCACTTCTGTCTTCCCATCTATTTGGTGGTGGAAGGAAGTCTATTTGGTAAGCTCGGTGTCCATTATAGACCATAAGGAGGACTAAAATGTGCTGAGGAACCTACTTTCCCCATCTGAAACAATGGTTCATGGAAGCCCAAAATGAAACTAAAACTAAATGTGCTCAAAGATATTAGCAATGGATTAAGCTATGATACTCTTTGTACATTGTGCTAAAATGTTCATCTTAGAGAATCGATTGAAAACCACAAAAATATAGTCGTGACCATTCTTGGTGGAAGGAAAACCTGACATGTAATCCATTAAGACTAACTCCCAAGGCTTGTCTGGGGTATGAAGAAGAGTGTATAGACCATGCTTCTTGATGGTAGGTGTAGCGATGGAACAGGAAGTGCATGATTGGATATGCTTGTCGATGTCCTGTGGGATTTTTGGCCAGTAGAAATACTTCTGAAGCCCTGATATTATCTTCTCCATGCCTAAGTGTTTGTCCTCCTGACTGTAGTGTGCCTCCCAAATTAGTTTTGCATGCTCAATTGATGGAAAAAAAATATGGACAAGATAACACAAAAGTGCATCCTAGAGGTGAAAGTGTTGAACTTTTTTACCTGCTCCTAATGTTTGATATGTAGCAGTGAAGTTAGGGTCATTGTTGTGTAATTGGGGACACCCAAAGGTCTCATGACCACAGGAGTTGAGGACCACGGTTAGTGCCATGATCGAGGGTCGGATGAGCTCGTATGCAACACATTTTGTGATACCCTTCTTATACTTAATGTTCAAATGAAATTGTTGCAAGTACGTGGACTACTTTTGATGGAATTCATTTTGTAACATTCCTTGTGTTTGCATGAATTATAGGTGCATGTAATCAGTGTGGATGATCATTTCTTTTTTGATAATGTAAGGCTTCAATTGTCGGCATGCCTATCCACATGCACGCACACACACTCACACATACACATATACATGTACATCATCAATTGATAAGTCATAATAAAACATGACATAAAGCTAACAAAAAATAGACCTCGTTGTCATATATAAAACGAAAAAAAATTGAACACATATAATATTCTCTCCGAACAAAAAAACGGCTTGAAGTTATTATGTAAACACAATAAAATTCTTCTATATAGATCAACAAGGTTACAACCTTATAAGAAAGATGTTAAATAACATAATAATTTCAATAGTTTTCCCAGTGTGAAGTCAATCATACAGAGTTCAAAATTAGGAATCATCACTCAATAACATCCATTTTGTGATTCCTCTATAACAACACATCAAGTCAGTAATAATGCATTAATTCATATTCACACACACACACACACACATGTGCACGCATGTGTTAAGATTCAATATGCTAAGATAGAAAATATCAGTATTATATTCCATTTCACAACAATAGGATATACATGATCACTGAAAGAACAACAAGCACAGCATAAACACAAGAGACACAGATTTATCCTAGGAAACCCTCATGGGGTAGAAAACCCAGTAAAGCTTCCTCAATATAGATGATCAACAATATAGAGATGTTATCCCAAACATGAGCTCCTTCTCCTCCATAGAAGATCTCTCTCTCTCTCACCTATGCGCCATTCACAATTGAGTGAATAATGAGTGAGTGTGATAAATGAGGAACACACCTCCTCTATTTATACACTACTCCGAATTCTCTTTTACACCGACTAGGTCGACCCCAACTTAACCACATAACATAAGGCTGACTGGGCCGACCCCTCTAGGGTGGTCTAATAACCGTTTAACCCACATGACTCATACAGGGCCGACCCCCACTAGGGAAGTCTAATAACCCAAGTTACCACATTCTCCACGGAGGAATAAAAAATCTCTGGATATACAATATGGTCTCCACGGAGGAATGAAACATCTCCGAAATAATAAAGTACAAATATAATATTCTTAGAAGTGAAAATATTTTAACACTCCCCCTTAATGAGAAGGATATTATAACAACATCTGCAAGAGCAAGGAGTCATCAACTACATGATACATGATACATCTATAAATCATTGGAAGCTTTCTTCATACATCATCAGTAACTCAAACAGTTACTGGAACATCTTCAAGATCCTTAATATTGGAACATCAACATATTCAGTACTGAGTCTTCATCTTCTGCAGCACTCGAATAGCTACAGTAACATCATCATCTGGATCTCTCGAATAACATCATCAACATCTGTATCCTCTTGATCAACAGCATCAACATCTGGATCTTCTCAATCAACAACATCAACATCTAGATCCTCTAGATCAACAGCATCATCTGGATCTCTCTATTAATAACATCATCTGGATTTCTAAATCAACGACATCATCTGGATCTCTAGATCAATAGCATCATAGAAACATACCCTGCAACACACATGATCCAATTACGGGATGATCAATCCCTCTCACTTTAAGACATCTATCATGTCTATGGACAATACAATCCAGATCTACTTCCAGGATGACCAATCCTTATCAATTTAAGACAAGTCTCATGTCTATGGATGATGCAATCCATATCTACTTCCACGATGATCAATCCTTATCAATTTAAGACAACTCTCATGTTTATGGATGATGAAATCCAGATCTACTTCTAGGATGATCAATCCTTATCAATTTAATACAAGTCTCGTGTCTATGGACGATGCAATCCTTGATATGTTTAAGACAAGTCTCATGTCTAGGGATGATGCAGTCCATGATCCTTTTAAGACAAGTCTCATGTCTAGGGACGATACAATCCATGATCCTTTTAAGACAATTCTCATGTCTAGACGATACAATTTGTGATCCTTTTAAGACAAGTCTCATGTCTAGGGACGATACAATCCATGATCCTTTTAAGACAAGTCTCATGTCTAGGGACAATACAATCCGTGATCCTTTTAAGACAAGTCTCATGTATAGGGACGATACAATCCATGATCCTTTTAAGACAAGTCTCATGTCTAGGGACGATACAATCCGTGATCCTTTTAAGACAATTCTAATGTCTAGGGACGATACAATCCATGATACTTTTAAGACAAATCTCATATCTAGGGACGATACAATCCATGATCCTTTTAAGACAAGTCTCATGTCTAGGGACGATACAATCCTATCACATACATTTTGAACCAAATGTTCAGGGACGATGCAGTCCTATCACATACATTTTGAACCAAATGCTCAGGGATGATGTAGTCCTATCACGTACATTTTGAACCAAATGTTCAGGAACGATGCAGTCCTGTCACGTACATTTTGAACCAAATGTTCAGGGATGATGCAATCCTATCACGTCCACTAGGGACCACTTTCTCGAAGATATATGTCTACGGATCTCTTTTAGGACATGTGTCCAGGGATGATACAATCCCTCTCGTCCACTAGGGACCATTCCTCGGAGACATTTGTCTACGGATCAATTTAGGGACCAAAGTCCAGGGATGATACAATCCCTCCTCGTCCACTTAGACAAAGTCTAAGGACCATATAACAACCTCATCATCGGAACCGGTGACCTCATCATTGACACAAGTGTCCTCATCATCGATAAAAGTATCCACATCATCAATACAGGTATCCTCATCATCGATACAAGTATCCACATCATCGATACAAGTATCCACATCATTGACCTTACCGTCGATGCAGGCAATCTCATCATCAACCACCATATCACTCCCCCTTTCGAGGAGGGTCCTTCTGAGCTACACCAAGCTTGTCTCGGAATTACTCAAACTTTACTCGAGACAAAGGTTTGGTCACACATCAGCAACTTGTTCGCCAGTGCTTACATATTCGAGCTTGATAGCTCCTTTTTGTACCATATCCCGTATATAGAAATATTGGATCTCTATGTGCTTTGAATTATCATGGAACACTGGATTTTTATTCATCTTGATACAACTCTGGTTGTCACGCAAGATTACAGTGGCGTCCATCTCCAAGTCAAACAATCCTGATAACAACTTCCGAAGCCATATCGCTTCACAACTAGTAGAGCAAGCAGCAATATATTCCTCTTCAGCTGTGTTGAGAGCCATACTAGACTGCTTCCTACTAAACCATGAGATCATGGCAGATCCCATACAATAACATCCTCCCGATGTGCTCATCATGTCTGATACACTTCCTACCTAATCATCATCTGTGTAGCCATACAATCTGAAGTCATGATCTCCAAGATAACATAGATCAAAGTCTATCGTACCCTTTAGGTACCTCATCACATGCTTTGCAACTATCAGGTGAACACCCCTAGGTTCTGCTAGGTACTGACTCAAGGTATTCACAACAAAGCATATATCTGGCTTGGTATTCGTCAGATACATCAATGACCCAATAATCTGTCTGTATAGAGTCACATCAACTAACTCTGATGAATCATCAACTAACAACTTCAAGTTGGAATCCATGGAAGTGGCCATGGCTTTGCATTCCAACATATCAAATACTTTCTCTAGTTGAGAACGATTCCTTATGGGCCTTTCCATACTTCCATACCTAGGAAGTAATGCATCAATCCAAGATCTTACATCTCAAATTCTGTAGCTAGCTTCTTATTGCTTTCCATGATCTGTTTCTCATTCCCTGTCAGAAATAGATCATCCACATAAAATAATAGTATCATCCATAACCTTAAGATAAAGGTTAGGATTATCTTTACTTTTGGTAAAGCCCAAGCTTGTCAAGAATCTATCAAATCTCCCTCTGTGACTGAACATCATTCCCACTCTGAGTGATTTTCTGCATATCTATCCGTGCCATCTCTCATCAGATGGGTCTCCTGATATGAGCCTCAAGATCATTCAAACTCTGTGGTGATTTCCTTCTTGCATCCATCTAAGAGAAGAGTGTCATTTGTATATAGACACCATCTTCGACCTTATAGCAAAGGTTGAAATCCGCATCACCCATGGTGATCATTGAGCTCATCAAATGACTATCGATCTTGGGTACCCATACAAAGCTTTCTTCAATTGACTCCTGGGAGCTTTCTCGATTCGTACTTCTTATTCAATTACACCATTAAGAGAATGGTCTTATCTATCCACTTGGAGAAAACATCTCGTCATGATCCTCTTCCTTTTTCTAAGAAAATCTTCTAGCCATGAGCCTTCTATAGTATGCTTGATTTGTAAGTCTTCTTGTTGAACATCCATCACTTGTTCGGTGTTCATCATTCTTCATGATATTTCCTACAAATCAAAGTTAATTACATGATTAGTAATACTTCATAATCATCAAATCATGATAACCTATTATGCATACAGATATGATTCACATAGTTATGAAACTATCTTGACCAATACTTTGGCACAACACTTTTCCATATCCTGTATGCATATTATAGTGGCTATCTAGATGCCTTCCATCTCTACCAGAAAATACTATCAAAAGCGTGCACAGCTCTCAGCATGTTAGCAAAGAGGTTTCATTCTAGACAAGCAACAATGGAATGTTTGTCCAACTTACCCATCATATGCATATTAGTAGTGTACTGTTCAATGCTATATGAATGCTTACACTATGCATGATATATTCTAGGAATACAAATATGCATACAACTATTACGAGCAATATCATTGACTATTCAGAGATTCAAATAACTCAAATACGTATCTTTTATGGTTGCCTCCTGCTTGATCTCTATATGTATTTGAACTTCTTATCCATCCTAGACCACTATGCATTCTCAAGTGTGCACTAGTGTCATCCTCATGATCTCATACATAATCATACATTCATTAGTATAGTCTCAACACTATCAAAACATTATGATTGTAAATAATCTTAAGTATGTATGGTCATGATCATTTCATACATAGGTATACTTACCTAAGATCCTAGCAAAGTAGGATTCTAACTTGTTATAGGAAATCATACCTGGATTATCATGCTTGGTTATGTATTAACATACCCAAACAACATCTTCTTTGTTCTCTTCAATGATTTAGAGACCTTGTGCTAGAACATGCATATCTCATAAGTTAAGCATAGTAGAACAAAGTCATACATAGCTCGTAAGGAGAGATTTTATGTGATCAAAGACTATGGATGAGTCCTTGTCTTTAGGTCATCATGGTCATAGAACTTGATTTGTATTTCTTGATGTACCTGTATCTTGTTATCAGACAACAGCATCCTCATACAACACCACAAGTGCATTAGTACAATCATAAGTGTCATAACCCTAATCAATGAATGTCTTATATCATTCACATGCATTCATTATCAAACAATCATAAGTGTACTAACCTCAATAACATGAAGACAAACATATTATGAACTTAATCAAGAATCATATTTCAAAACAAACCTGTATTTCCTCAAGTCATACCTTTCGATATTTCTTGTAGTCTTCTTATGTAAGGCCTTAGCCTCATCCCCCTTTGGAACTGGAACTTCTTCACTTATGCAGGTGTCCAATTCATTCTCTTCTAGGATTAACCCAATCCACTTTGATTTGCTAAAACTGGATCTCGAACTGGATTAGGGTTTGCTAGAGAAACCCTAAATATTCAAACTTTGAATTTCAAACTTCTGAAAGGATGGAAAGATGCGGCTTGCTGAGCTGACCAAGCTGATATACTTCAATTTTGAAAACTGAAAAATTTGCCCCCTCAAAATTCCCTTTGAAACATCCGGATTCACTGGACAGGATCCCAAGATTCACTGGACAGGATCCCAAACTAGGGTTTGATAAAGCCCACCCTTCTGCCCAACCAAAAGGTTCGATCCAAAGCTCTAAACTTCAATTTTTCTGAGGAGCTTCCAGCCGTGGTGACAGACTTCAAAAATTCCAACTTTTGTAGAAGCCCTAATTTTCCATCTTTCCGATCAGAATTCCAAACTAGGGTTTGATCAAGCCCGGCCTTCTGCCCAACCAAAAAATTCGATCTTGGTCTCTAAATTTCGATTTTGATGAGGAGCATTTAGCCGTGGTCTCTGATTCCAAAAATTCCAACATTCTCCGAAGCCCTAAATTCCCACAGCAGTGACAAGCCAAGAATGAAGATGCTCAGAATCCAAATCTGTTTTGACGAAATATGCACCTGATTGTTTCTGTTGAATCTCTAAAATTATGACTCCACAGGGTCTGAAACTTCGGCCTTTGGTATCTTGACCTGTCATCTTTCCAACCCCACAGGTCTGACCTCAATTGGGTTCTCTGAGAGAGAGTTATTCCAAGTATTGCAACGTGACCTGTTTATTGGATAAAACAAGAGAGCGAACTTGTACAGAGTTCTATGTGTCACTATTTAAAATTCGGCCTCTGAACAAATTACCTGTGAAACTGCAGTTCATGGCCTACCTGTCACTTTTTACGAAATTTCATTTGGAGCTTCCTAGCCCGAGATATGACCTTTTTTCCTAGGTCAACTGTTTATGACTGAGATCTGGAAGAGGCAGAAACCCTAACTTTTAATGATCATATCTCACAAAGTACAATGAATCTGAGGTTTTCCTTCAGACAAAAGGTACAAGGGGATGTTATCTACGACCTGTAAAGTTTTTCGATCCTAAAACTTTGCCAAAATGGATTTATAGCGAAAGTGCCATGATGACTGGTTTTTGCTATATAAAACCCTAACTTGCAAATTGTCGCAAGTGAGACAAGTGTTGTAAGTGCCATACATTGCCTTCCTTCAGGCTAGCTCTGACACCATGTTAAGATTCAATATGCTAAGATATAAAATATCAGTATTACATTCCGTTTCACAACAATAGCATACACAGGATCACTGAAAGAACAACAAGCACAACATAAACACAAGAGACATAGATTTATCCTGGGAAACCCTCATGGGGTAGAAAACCCAACAAAGCTTCCTCAATATAGATGAAAAACAATATAGAGATGTATATCCCTAACATGATATCCTTCTCCTCCATATTAGATCTCTCTCTCTCACCTATGCGCCATTCACAAGTGAGTGTGATAAATGAGGAACACACCTCCTCTATTTATACACTACTCCGACTTCTCTTTTACACCAACTAGGTCGGCCCCAACTTAACCACATAAAATAAGGCTGAATGGATCGACCCCTCTAGGGTGGTCTAATAACCCTTTAACCCACATGACTCATACAGGACCGACCCCCACTAGGGAAGTCTAATAACCCAAGTTACCACATTCTCCACGGAGGAATAAAACATCTCCGGATATACAATAGGGTCTCCACGGAGGAATGAAACATCTCCGGAATAATAAAGTAGAAATATAATATTCTTAGAGGTTACAATATTTTAACAGCATGCACATGCGTGAGCACACGTGCACGCATGCACACACACACACATAACATGTCACTCAATCTATATCTTTAAGAGTATATTATCCATTGTTTTCATATATGAATCAAGTTCATGAAGAGTTACCTCAATGAAACATTATAATCACAAATTATACCCTCATAAAAGATGACTACATGCTTATTATCTCGAGATATAGTTTTTAACATATTAATGATATCATTTGTCTAGAAATCACAAAGCTTACAAAGTTTATGAGACGATAACTAAATTATATATGCAACATTAATTGTCCATATGACAATACAAGTAATGACCCACTTAAAATGAATGGTTCAACCGGAAATGATGAATTGTTGAATTCAATTAATAACCACTATTACTAAATTCTTCATTATCATAGTTAAGAAGTCAAAATAATTTTACACTATCAGATTCAAGTCACGAGTTGTTTACTATTATTAAATTTAAAATTTCATGCAAAAAGTATAATATATGGTCCTTAAGTAACATGTAATGCAATAGAATCCATCATATGATGATTTTTTGAAAGTTGTTTCGAACAGAGCTCAATTCTATTGCTCCATTTGGAATTTGTGCCCATGGGGGGTTAACAAGGTAGGAAATATTATAGCACGTGAGTTCATATTGAGGAATTAAATACACACAAAAATTAAAATAATATGTTTCCTAGTATATATGGGTCATGGGGTAATTTTCATATGTATTAAAATATAGATATTATGGGGATCTTATAATTATGGATCTAGGGTCTTGAATAGGGTATTGGGGGGTTTGAATTCATATTTTATGTATCAACTTGGTCGAAATATGACTATGTGTGAATTCATATTTGTTTTTGAATAAATGTGTTCTATGTTTAAAGGTGGTGTCAATCCAATTGCATTTGGATTCACAGTGGTTTAAATAGAGACGATTTGTGAATGAATGTGCTGTAAAGTTGATTGAAGTGACTATATATGAAGTCAACATGAACATGTGTTCAGAGGGTTTTTCCCCATCTTGAAATATTTTCTCTAACTAAGATTTCATATTTCACCTTGCAAGGTTTCTAGAGGTTATAAGATTTCTCCTATGGATCACCATAGTAAAGATACAAATAAAACAGGGTATGAAATATTTAATGGAAAAAAGGATACATAGGATATCTAATTAAAATAAGGTTTTTTTTAATTGAAAAGGTGTATTGGGATGGAGGTTTGACAAAATGGTTTTTGGAGGAATCCGTAATATCTATAGAAATTAGGGGTCTTATTTAATATCCTATTATCACAAGTGATATGCCATAGGTTCATATAGTGAACCCCCCAAGTTTGTGCCATCGGTTTAAATTCATCAAGTATCCTTGAATGGAAATAGGAAGTGAGACGAAAATCACAATAACTCGAGAGTATAGACTTTGATGGACAAAATGGAGTATCTCTATGGACAACCCTCTTCCATGAGTCCATGCACTGAATGGCATTGGTTATTTTGATGATTTTTAGAACTATGGTTTTGCTCAGTAACATGCAATGCAATTTCTGACTGAGAAAGTAAATTTTGGAAAACTATACCAATTGAACATGTGGGAATTTTTGTTGCCTCTTCCTTTCCCAGACAAACTTGTAGGAGGTTATGGATATCAATTATGATTCTTGGATTGTATTTTATGCCCTCGGTTGAAATTCCCCAAGTGTCCCTGAATGGATTTAAGAAGCGAGCCGAAATTCACCATAACTTGAAAACAAAAACTCATATAGAAAAATTTCAGTTCTTTTGGACTCGTGACATCATATGACAACTAAGGACATCGCTTTCAAGTGACTCCATGGACCAACTGTTATTTATTTCGATGGTTTTCAAAATTCTAGTTTTGTTGAGTAACATGTAATGCAATTTTTGCATGAGAGGGTAAATTTTTGAAAACTGTGGAAAATGAGGGTGTGGAAATTATTTTCATCTCAGCCTTGCCCAAACAAACTTGGAGGAGTTTATGCCACTCAATTCCATTACTCGGATTGGATTTTATGCCCCTCGTTGAAATTCATCACGTATTCATGTGATAAATGACTAATTTGGTGGGGTGATAAGAGACTGCTAATTTATCACTAGTGGTCATTGTCTCAAAATAGACATTTATCTCAACATTTTAGTTATTTTTAGTAACTAATTACCCATTTTGTACTAGTCGTAGTCAAAGGAGTAAAATAAATGCCTTACACCAAATTGATCTCTAGGGCTCATTTTCCATCAACATGACATGAAATCACATCAGAAAACCTTTAGAGATGATATTTGGCCTCCAAGTGGAATTAGTATGGGTACCATTATGAGGTCTTGTGTGGTAAGGATGGGTCTTAATGTATTGACCATAGTAAATGGAGGAAAATAAGATCCTTTGGCCCTACATGAAAACTTTAGGAATAAAGGACCATAAATAATGATAAAATCCATACAAGGTGTCCTCTATAGGGTATCATTGTCCTTCATATTATATATGAGTACCATTGTGATGTTTTGTACATCATGGAAGAGATTGTCTGAATGCCTTGGCCATAGTTAGGGAATAGATACTAGTAATTAGAAAATAAATGGATATTTTTGGAGTAATGGGTAATGACTAATGCCTTGAATTACAACACACATTCTCTAAAATTGATATTTTCCATATGAGTAGGACAAAGGCACCATTAGGATTTTTTATGTACTAGCAGGGGTTGGTTTAACAAGGACTTTACCATGATTAGGGGAGGAAAATAAGGTCCTTAATCCCCAAATTAATATTATAGGTGTTATGGGACATAAAATATTCCTCAAACCACCACAAAATTCTATATAAGGTACCTTTGTCCTTGAGTGGGATATGCATATCATTAGGAGGTTTTGCACACAGGAGACAAGTCATGGTCTTTTGTCCCAAAATAAAGATTCTATGACCCTAATCCATAAAGTAAGCCTCAAACTACCACAAAGACTTGGATCATTAATCTAAATGGGATATGGGCATCATTAAGGTATTTTGCATACCAACATGTTTCTTGGGGGATTGACCATGGTCATTGAAGGAAAAAAAGGGTTGTAGGATCTAAATTAATCTTCTAGGGTGCATAATATATTATGGCACCTCAAACAACCATATAAACCCTCTAGATGGATTCCTTGACCTTTGAGTGAGATATGGGCACAATTAGAAAGTTTTATATGTAATGGATTGGGTCTTGAGACCTCAATCATGGTCATGGGAGAAAATAAAGGGTCTTAGGATCTAAATGAATCTTTTAAGTCTCATGATCCATGAACAAGTTCTTGAACCACTATAGAGGCCATTTAAATGGGACGTTTAGCCCTTTCTTACAATATGGGTTCCATTAAGAGGTTATGTCCACTAAGGATAGGTATTGGCACCTTGAACATATTAAAAGGAAATAAAGGCCTCAAGTCTTATATAAATATTTTAAGGATTTTTCCATGAATGTGGCCTGGAGGAGCCACATAGGCCCTTTAAAAGGGATATTTGACAATTGAGTGAGATATGAGTGCCTATAAGAGGTTTTACATGATAGTGATCGATCTTGGTATCATGTATATGATTGAGTGAGGAAGAAAAGGGTCAATATGAACCAAATGAAGCTTCTAGAGCTCATGTAACAAAATGTAGCTTCTTACCATGGTCAAGACATAGAGACCCATCCTCGGTGCAAAATCCCTCCTAATGCTTCCCACATCTCAATCCAAGGCCAAAAATCCCCTCTAAAGGGCATAAGTAGTGGGTTGAGGAGTCATTAATGGCCTATGAGCCTTAAAAGATTCACTCAAGAACTAAGAAGATTTGACTTTCTCCCATGACCATGGCCAAGGTCTCCAAGCCATCTATTTAGTCTAAAAGTTTTTAATGGTTCCCATATCTCATTTGAAGGCTAGATTTTATGATCCCGAGAAGACTAATTTTGATCATACAACCCTTCCTTTCCTTCATCAACCATGGTTAAGGCCTCAAGGCCCTTTCTAAGTACATAAAATATTTCAATGATGAACATCTCTAACCAAGAGACCAATGATCTAGATTTGTGTGATGCTTTGACACCTATTTCAAGGACTAGGGCCCTGAAGCTTCATTTTCAGACAAAATCCCAAAAGCCAATTTCTCTGTGCAAAATTTCTTAACAATATCCATATCCAACTCAAGGACAAAGGGACTTTCTAGAGGGTTTTTGTGGTTTTTGGATGCATATTTCATGTCCCATAAAACCTATAAGATCAATTTGAGGGTGAAGGACTTTATTTCCATCCCTCAAACATGGTCCAGGGTTAGAGATCCATCCCTGCCACTAAAAAAATCATAATGACACTCCATGCTACTCTTATGTAAAAGATTCATTTTGGAGGATCCACATTATAGCTCAAAGCCTTGACAATGGATTATTAGCCCAAGAATCTTTGTTGTAGATTTATTTCCTTCACTAGTACAAAATGAGAGATAAGTGACCAAAATCCGCATATAAATGACCCAAAATCCGCATATAAATGACCACTTTTGAGTTGGTGACCACTGGTAGCAAATTAGTGGCCATATATCACGCAACCAAAAATGTGGTCATATTTAACTTGGTCATTTATAGCTTATCTTGTGATCATATATTTGGTCATTAATTGTGACTTATGACCACATTTTTTGTCACATGATAAATCACTGTTAATTTGCTACCAGCGATCGCCAACTCAAAATTGGTCATTTTTTTTCACTTATCTCTCATGTTGTACTGGTGGTCATTTATATTCAAATTTTGGTCATTTTTTTACTCATTTATCTCTTTTTAGTAGTTTCATAATATAAAAAGGGCATAGTGGAATCGAACCACCAACCTCCTGCCTATAAGGCAGTTGCTCTACCTTTGAGCTAGAACCCTTAAATCAAATTCCTTATGGGTCATGCACCTTGCCGTTATTAAGAATGATCTATATTAGAATTTAGAGTGGATTTGCAGTGAATAATTAGGAATCCTTCTTTGTTTGTTTAATAAATCAAAAGCACCTTTGTTTGTTTAATAAATAAAAAACAAGCAGATTCATAGTGATGAGTTATGAGAAGTCTCTACAATGTTTTTTGATAATAAAAATATGCAAATTAACTGTCATGACCTTGTCATCCAACTTCAAATAATGGTTCCCTTATGGCAATTCAATGATCTTCTTTTTGTAGGTAAGTTGATTGTTTCTCACAAATACTACAAGCCAAGCAAACATACTATGTCTCTTGTTAGCTCCTAGTAAGAACTGATTCAAAACACTCCATATCAAAATACAACAAAAAAAGAATCAATAAAGAAAAGACTAACACCATTCCATTGCTAGATTTTTGTCAGTTTCTCCATGGTAAAATAATTCCATGAACTCTCATGGTTGTATGTGTTGTCATGAAAATTTTCAATTTTTTTGCAATTAGATAGAAGAAATCATATCTACAAGATTATAAAGCAATAATCAAAAGACATAATCGAAGATCTGTTGTGACAAACTGTTCAACAGTATACCTGCTCCAGTTTACAAATCACTTTCCTTGGTTGGTCATTTATCAAGGTCTGCTTACCAAGTTGCAATTAGATAGAAGAAATCATATCTACAAGATTATAAAGCAATAATCAAAAGACATAATCGAAGATCTGTTGTGACAAACTGTTCAACAGTATACCTGCTCCAGTTTACAAATCACTTTCCTTGGTTGGTCATTTATCAAGGTCTGCTTACCAAGTCCTAATTGGCAAAAAATGGGCTCACATATGGGGTTCATTTAGTTTGTGGAAAACTCGAGACAGGTAAATACTTTTTTTGGAATTGAAGATTTGCAAGACACTGTTGGTGGCACATGAGAATCAACATTCAGGCTTTGTTTCAGGGAAAGGTTCAGCAAGAGCGGCACTGTTTGGAAATGTTGCAAGCATCATGTCAACAAATATATTGCCAAGGGTATGGAAAGAAGCTTATCAATAACATCAGAGAAATATTGGCAAACTTAAAAAGATACAAAAACCTCCAGAAGAAACCATCTCCCTCCAGCCCTTTTATTGACAAGTGTCACAGTGAACGACAGCCCCTTTGTTCCCAATCAGCCGCTTTCCCTCTTCAAACTGAGCAAAAACAATCCAAAAATATCCCGACTCAGCTGATATTGTCCTATTTCTCTTGATATTTCCCGATGTATCACAATATTTTAAGAATATCACAATATCTTGCCATATATATCACAATAATTTGAATTTTTGAAAAAAGCACAATTTTTCCAGCAATAATATCCCCGAGCTGAGGGAATTGCAATATATGGTGGAAACACAAATCCTCGGATTTCACAACAACAACTGCCCAAATTTATTTTCATGTACACATAAAACATCACTCGTAAAACCTGATGCATTCTTGCACTCCCACAAATTAACAACCACTCTTAAACTCCATCAGAAATCAACTGGATTTTCTGTGATTTACATCACACTCGAGTTCTAATGTCATCTTTCTTGGATGAAAAAGTTTGGCAGGCATTCATAAACATACTTCAAATTTACAAATGCCATCAGAAAATTCCGGTACTAATTTCGGTAGAGACTCATGTGAAGAAAGGTTAAAGAAGATACCAAGAGAGAAATTTGTAAAATTCTTTCTTTCAGAATGGATAAAAAAAATTAATTAACAAATCCACTATGGCATATTTTCCAACACCACCAAGCATTTCATTTTGCATTCTATCATGATCAAAAGAGTCAAATTGACAACTGACTAAATCTCCTAGATTTTGCTAAAGCAAAATTCATACCTGAGTGATGACTGGTGCAGTTGGAGGTGCATGTAAAGAAGATCTTAATCCCACAGGTCTTGGATCTTTTCCATAAATAGATAATCCATGGTGATGAGGTTGTGGCTCAATATGAGTATCTCGAGGAGGATAGAATGAATCATGCTTAAATGATGAAGTCAAACTTGGGAAAGAGGTGGCACTGCTGGCTTTGCCCATGTTGGTGCCAAATCTTGTGCATCATTTGCTGAATGTTGTTGCTAATAAAAAACAATAATAATTATATTAGTAACACATGTTTCTAGCTATCAATTAGCCATCCATAAGGAACTGAAAAATATCTCAACGGTGAGCACTGAAACTCACAATTTCAAATTCAGAATCCAATAACTTATCTTTCGGGATCATAAAAATTTTGGATATGAAACTCATGACAATCTGGAATATATTTTTTCTTCTTAAGTTGAAGAATGATGCAACTATACCATATCATATACGTTAAAGAAAGACTACTACTTTAAAAGTATTTTACTCACATTATGCTCAAACAATGGAAGAATGCTGCGATCAACCAAAAATTTGTGAAGGTGACCAGCAACAATCTCCAGTGCTTTCTGAACCTTAGGTGCTTCACCTAGGATTTCTACAATTCAATAATCAAGCAAAGCACAATGTGACAATTCATCTGCACAATTAAAAACACCAATACAATAGAGTTCAGATGGAAATATAAAAGTTTATTTATAATTGGTGTTCATTGTTTAGAAACACCAAAAAACAACATACTTGCAACAAAGACAAATGACACTAAGCAGAACTGACTTCTTGACAGTTCTAATTATATGGAAAAAGGAAACAATTCATTGGAATTGATAACACATGGAAATCACTTGAGAAGAAAGAAAATGATGATACATATATGTGCTTATCATGAAACATGATAACTTCCGCAAAAAGTAAGCCAATGTGAGTATCACTTGGGAAGGAACAAAACCACGTTAACATAACCAAAACATTGCATAACAATAGTCTCGAAAAAAGACTGCACATTGTCAAGAGAGCCATCTAAATATGCAACTTCTAATCATATATAAATATATCCTACTACACAAAGTTACAAACAAATATCAACTAAATTCTCTAAGTGCTAACCAACAGAACATTAAATATGCTTCCAAGTTGCAGCAATGCTCTGTTGATATCCAACTTCATTCAAATATTAACATTGAAAAGGGTATTAAAAGAATAACATTGATAGAATAAATCCATGTTCTAAGGTTGGTTCCGATAGGAAGATTATTGTATTCACAAACAATATTACCAGCATGTGTCACTCATGAAAAGTAATGATTTCCCAAAAAAGAAATCATCAAATAATAACATTGAAAAGGTATTAAAAGAATAACATTGACAGAATAAAGCCATGCTCTAAGGTTGGTTCCGACAGGAAGATTACTATATTCACAAACAATATTACCAGCATGTCACTCATGAAAAGTAATGATTTCCCAAAAATGAAATCAACAAGTTTGTTAATAATTATGGCTTTCATTGATGGGAATGAAAGGAACAAATATCCAATACTAATAGAGGCTTGCAAACAAGGTTACCAGGTAGGGATATGGATAAAGATACAGAATTGTATACAACAGATTATTTGAAATTTCAGTACAATACATTTGGGGTCCTCTTTTCAATATTCCTTATATGGTCAAGGGCTAAGTCACCAAGATTTGAATATCAATCGGCCAAATTTTCTGAAAAGTCAAGATCCAAAAAGAAAGAAATGACATAAAATTTAAATTTAAAAATCAAAGTTCAAACCCATTCATAACTTTAGATGAAACCAAAGACTGTTTTCACTAACATTAGCCATAATAATCAATAGAAACTAATCCCTGAGGAGTAGCTCAGTTGGTTGGATATTTTGGGACCAAGATGGCACAAGGTCGAGGTCGGGGGTTCAATTCTCTGGTTCCTTCAGGGTCGGGCATCGAAGTAATGCCGACAGGGGTGAGGCCCCTTCGGGTGGGCCCCCTTGGTTTGGATCCATGGGCGTAATGAGATCTAGGACCATGAACCACATTGAAAAAAAAAGAATCAATAGAAATTGAAATTGTCTCATCAGTGATCACTCTACTAGATTTCAATAATACATCAAATAGGTCTTCATCTCTATATTAGACCCTAGAGGCCAAGGCTGTTCAAAGCTTCAACATGAATCGCTTCAATGGAAGAAAGGATTTGTGATATAACATCCTCTACCAATTTGAGGAGGGCCATGGCATTCAACCACACATCTAAGTTAATCCTCCTAGGCTCCACATCCCACATCCACGAAAGCCCATTCATATACTCTAAAATCTGGAATATGACAGAAAACATACATTGGAATTAACATGCACACACTCATCAGCATTCTTTGTTAATTTGTTTCCCTTCACCAAATGGATGAAGCCATATGTATTCAAAAATCCTCTCGGTTGATGAGGAATTATAGAAACCTGAAAATAACAACCTAGTGATCAGGATCAAGAAATAACTGGAGTCACTCCCATGGCCAGGTATAAGGATTCAAGTGGTTCTCATCATCCATGGCATTCAGATCTACATACATATCAAGGAAACTTGAAAACAATCCACACTTCATCTGAACCTCCAGGATTCATGTACACTTCTTCAAGGCATCCTTGTATTGTTCAATTTCTAATTCATCATCCAGTGTCCTTTTAATTGTTAGGTTACCCTTTGTCTTAGTAAATGAAGTCCAGTGGTCAAGTCAATACAAACATTTTGATCAAGTTATGACCAGGTCAGGTTTCTTGAATTCTACATCAATGATGAGCAATAGAATTAACACTAAACAACTATAGGGAACCATAAGTATACAATAGAGGTTAGTAGGTCTATCACTTAGCACTTCCAGAAAAACAACAAGAACCTTACACTCTTGACCTTCCTCCAACGTAATGATAATGGTGGTTGACGATGGGTGTGGCAAGATAAGATATTTATTCATGGACATGATCCCTTGGTTCGAACACAGGTTTGAATGTGTAAACCCTCCACATTAGCAAAGACAAGAGGAAGGAATATGCTTTTGTGCCATTCTCCAGAGCCCAAGTACCTTTTAGTTGGTCATAACTAGAATTATTTTATCTGGTCTTATCTAGCTGTTGAACAACAGTGATTCTGCAAGTCCTCCTAATGTCCTTTCTTTATTCAACTATATTCTTGTCACTCTTTTTGAGCAGAAAAAAACCTAGCGGGTTTCAGACAGTCGATATAAAGCTTACTATTGAAGGAGAGACATCTTCGTTGTTTTTTAGTCTAGATCATATTTTTTGAGGGATCAATCTCTGGTGTGATTGTAGTTTTTGAATTTACAATGTTAGTAGCATGTTATGACCTTAGGTTCCTGTGCCAACGTTTTAGTATGTTGTGTTTTGGAGTCAATAAGCTTTTTTAGGTTTTGTGTTTTATTATTGTTAGTTTAAAACTTTAAATTGAGTATATGAAAATGGTTTAATATTTTTGTGGTGTTAGTGTGATAATTGTTGAATAAACAATTTGGAAAAAAATGTGAAAGTTCCATTTTTTTAAGTTACTGCATTCTTGATTTGGGGTGCTATTGATTGGATTTTTCTTTGTTGTGGGCGTCCATCTTAGCTATGCAAGGTGGCTAATATAGTAGTGTATCAAATTATCAATATCATGTATTTCAGTTTGGAATAAAGACATGTATTGGATTCTATATTTTAGAGGATTATTATTTCTCCTATTTGGTTACTAGAAGATCTTATTTTTTCAATTACTATTTCATGCAACCTCCAACATTTGACAGAGACACCAGAAACAATTCTGAAGAATGTGGTTACTGAGTATCTTATGCCAGCACTCGATCACAATGATTTCCATCATGACAAGCGTGGGAGGCAGTGGTATTTGATTGGTTTAATAAGACACCCCCAATGAATCAAGAAGACGCCCCCTAGCACTAAAATATTGAATTGTTGAAACCCTTTTGAGAACTGCCGTAGATAATCGATTGATACAGAATTTAAGAAAATTTTACATAATTGAACAAACTTACCAGTGAGAACAGAGGTTAGAAGCGCCTATATTGGATGGTACCGCCATGACTGGAGCTCGGGATTCCGACTGTTATGATCAAATGTCCAAATTTGTATAGACTTTTCCTTACTGTCCAAATAAACACAGAGCACAAGTTCTCCCTAGAGTTTGGACCCAAAATTTACTCCAGATAATACATAAGCGAAAACCTAATAGCAGTAAAGTGTATTATGGGAAAAATGTATTATGCAAAAGGAAGGAAGACTTCCTGGAAATTCACAACGACAAAGAGAATTGTTCATCATTCATAAAACACAGTAATTACTATTTTTTGTATTTTTAGTTGCTGCATAAATATTTATTCTTCTGTTCACATATAGCGTTTTCATTACCAAGTAAAATACGATAGGGTAATTATGAAGAATAGCATCCATGCCAATGATAGAATGGATGATATCGTTGAAGTTGGAGTAGCACATATGTGTGTGGATCTGTAGGATCGAATAAAGGATAGAGATGAAACTAAGTAGCAATCAAGCCAAAGCCAACTACCCATACTTTCTCTGCCTTTGCTTAAAAAGGATATGCATAAGCAAGTAGATTTAAAAGTTAGATCAGACCTGGGTTGTATCATTTACACCACAGTTCGTAATCTGGAAAGCATGAAATGCCCAATTCAGGGAGTGTGCATGCTCTGCCTTGCGTAAAGGAAACCCTTCCCTGAGAGCTGCTTCATCAATTTGGATGACCTGGAATTAAGAACAGAAACAGCTTCATAAAAGGAGTAGATAAATGGATATGAAAAGAAAGTAAAAAAATAACTTAGGATATGGAACTAAACACAGTCAATTGTCAAGACTTACCTAAATACCAGCTGCCTCAAGGTCCTCCACCTCTTCCTTAATTTCCAAAGCAATTTGCATGCATGTTTCAGACCTAAAGTATGGTTTTATTAGTGGTTTCAATTATAAAAGGAAAGCAGAAAAATAATGGGAAAAAAACACAGCAATCAAGCCCAACTAGCTACTGTTATTAGAAATTATTCTCTCATTACATGGGCTGATCATTTCTTACAAAGGACCAATTAAAAATTGTGACAGGTCCAGTAAGCATTCCTTTCATGGGACGAGCAATCAAGCTCTGGTCATGCTTTGACCAAAAGATAGTCATAGGGTGGGGCCGACTGACATCTCCATAGATAATTGGTGGCTTAACACAACGAGATCCATAAGACTAAACCCAACCATTGACTGTGAATGCAAATCCCTAAAGCTGCTCTCCAAAGTATTCCACCATCTCATTTCTCTGGAGCATGTGATATAGAACTCATTAGATTTCTTTCACGACATGGAAGATTTTCCATAGCTATCAACCTTCAATTACTAACCTCAGGCTCTCCATGTACAAGGACGTCAATATCAAGCTTTTCTTGCAACTTGACCACTTTAGAAATTTCCTCTTGGATGGTTTTGATGTATTCTTCCTCTGAAATCCTATCAATTTACCATAAGAAAATACTGTTACAAATTGTCCCTCAAATTATATTAAAAAACAATGTTTCTGAATTACTTTTTACTTCATTATTCACACAGAGAAACATACTCGTTTGCCTTGTATTCACGTCGAACTCTACGAAGTTCAATTGTCTGAGGGAATGACCTAATTGTTGTAGTGGGATGAGTTGGGAGGTTTAGTTTCTTCTACTGTTGCTCCAAACGGGTTGATACAGGAGTAGTACGGTGGTGGTCAGATTCTTTAAGTGTTGTGGCTTGTAATTTTAAAAAAGATAGAGGATTCAAAGTCATCCAAAAGATCACACCTCCAGGTTGACATAATTAATGCAGTCAACCTTTTTGTTCACTAATAAGCATCTCACCTTGCTCTATTATGTTTGCAGGCATGATACATTTTGATCAGTAGATTGCACTTTGTAAACAATTTCAGGAAATAAAAAGGAAAAAGGAGAAGACAGTGTTGAATTGATTAAAGAGAACGTGCATAAAAACCTATGAACATACAGCTTTCTGCACCGCCTCATTATTCACCCGAGGCGATGACATCCTTGAAGCTATTGCTGCTGCATTTGAAGCAAAGAAAGTCTGTGGGGAGCAATCAACGCAAAAATATCAATCCTCAAAATGTTATCAAATTAGGATAGTAAAGATGTTTGTATTTCCACTATAAATTGAAACATATATATCAAAATATGTACTGAAGAGCTTACCTCGTTGTTTTGACCAGACACTGATTTGGCTAGAGCAACTGTTTCATTGATCTTTTGTGCAGCAAATGCAAGCCATTACTTAAGTTCGTTATCGAGCTTTGTTTCATTATCCAAATCAACCGCTGTATGCATGAGGGAACAGGAAGTAGAGACAACTAGCTTGTCTGCAATGAATATCAACAATTATTATATCTAAAATTTGAAAAATTAAGCTATTAAGGCATATGGCTAATTTCAGAGTACAGTCGTACTATATAGATGGCAATGGCATGTGGCTACATACCATTCACAACTATTTTCTCAAGTTCTTCCAAAATGCTCAATGATGCAGACATATCATTTGCCCAGATGTTTCGCCCATCAACTACTCCAGCAAAGAAGTATTTGTCATTAGGGAAGTCAACCTCCTTGATTAGGTTTTAGGTATTTTTTCCATGGACAAGATCAAAACCGATACCAGAGATACTCTTCCTTACTGTCCAAATAAACACAGAGCACGAGTTCTCCCTAGAGTTTGAACCCATCATTTACTCCAGATAATACATAAGCGAAAACCCAATAGCAGTAAAGTGTTTTATGGGAAAAATGTATTATGCAAAAGGAAGGAAGACTTTTTGGAAATTCACGACGACAAAGAGAATTGTTCATCATTCATAAAACACAGTAATTGCTATTTTTTGTAATTTTGATTGCTGCACAAATATTTATTCTTCTATTCACATATAGCGTTTTCATTATCAAGTAAAATATGATAGGGTAATTATGAAGATTTTCAGGTATCAGTTTTCAGTACCTTCAGACATGGGTCTGAACCCACATATAAATTAAAATAAATCTACGAATGAGTAAATACAGTTAAATTCTTAATGCATATAACGCCCAGATCAAGAAAGGTTGTGCTAAACGAATTTATATCATAAATTTCAGAGTTCTATTAAAATTACATTAAAGGAAGAAATTCTTGGGTCAAACCAGAAATTCCTGTATTTTCTCTAAAACCTTTCTTCCGGCTTTTCCAAACCAAAGTATAGAGTGGAAATCCCACGCTCGGTTTGGTTACATAAAAATTTATAAAAGTGAGATCAAATTTTCTTTCTATTGCATAAGGTATACATCTCTGTACAACCCTGGAAGCATCGGTAGTAAACCTCGAAAGATATTAAGTATCGGTGGGCTTAGTTAATGACCTCTCTTGAACAAACAGGTTCTTAAAAACTTTAAACGGTAGGGTTTAGTTCTGGGTCAATCCTTAAAACTATTAACCGTATTTCCCTTAAAGATTAACGTAGAAGCAACGAAAAACACTATCTTTTCTTCTACGAAATTGTACCTGGACAGAACTAGAGAGTTCTAATGCAGCAGGTCATGCCGCTTACCTTCTTTCTCGGTTTGAAGTCATCCTGGATTTGCCCTTACCATGTACCTGCAGCAAGTTTGAGCAGACAATTTAAAACACAGAAAATAAACAACCCTTGTTTTGGTATTTGAAGTATGGGGTTACTGTACCTAAGTCTCCATCGCCATGAAAGAGATCTGGGATTGACCGGTTCATATTTTTCGTCATTACAAAACCCTATTATGGCAAACCCCACGATCAGAACCTGAATCGCAAAACCTTTGGTATGCAGAGTGGAAGGATAATTTTTTGCATAAGGCTACTATGATCGCATTAGTTTACAACTTTGTTCGAGGTAGTCTTTGTCGAGTTACTGAAGCCACTTAATGCCCCTGACAGTCTTACAACTGTAGTATTTATTTTTGATCCTGTCCTTCCAAGTCCTTCACGTGGCCAGTTTCCAACGATAGGCCAAGACACCACTCCCATCGCCATCAGTTTAATGGCTTGGTAGTGAGTCACGGGTTTCGTACCGAGGTCATGGAGTTGTCGTGCCACCTGTATAGGGGTTGTTGTTTTATTGTTTATGCACCTTGGTATATAGTCTATAGTTTTGCTGAGAGTCATCCTTCACATGTATGCGCCTTTTTACCTCCCTTACTCCTAGTCTTTCTAGTTCGATTAGGTTGAGTTTAGTATGGGAAGGATCAGGCTAGGGGTTTAGTACCCTATGCTTGAACTTTGGTTGTTGTTGGAACTTTTTACTGTAGGTAGCATTGTGTAGTTGTAAGGCTCTTCTTGTAGTATTCTCAAACCCTGCATTTAAAGAAAACAAATTGTGTTAGCCATAAGCTAAGTAAACAGCATGTCCTTCTTTTGAAACCTCTCTAGTTTGAACGATAAAACATAATCGGTCCTTCTTTTGAAACCTCTCTAGTTTGAACGATAAAACATAATCGAGCAATCTTACTAGATGGAAATATTTTTCTATCTTTACTTAGTAAGAAGGAATGGAGCCTTTACTCCTTTCTTGTTTTTTAAAATTCGGTAGCTGTCCTAACATTATTTTCTTTATAGGATCACTGGGTACGTGAAGGTGTTAGTGTTATACATTCGATTAAGTTTTTTTTTAATGGTATTATGGGGATGTGACGGGCATACAAAAGTGAAAAGCCGAAAGAAGATATAGACGTGACAAACACATTACCTTGGATATGATAGTGGATATGGAATGCATCATAGTTTCATTTCAAGCCAAATTTCAATATTAAGGCCTATTAAAAAAGATGAAAATATGCACACTTGCGACACAATTGAAATTTCATCTAACACAATAGGTATCAGGATGGCCTCAAAGAAATGATCCCTTAGAAAACATGTATTGAAAAATAATCTAAGTTGTATACTATTAATGTTACAATTTACTAAATTTTAACACTGCAGGTGGATTCGGAGACCCCCTTTTAACACTGCAGGTGGATGTCTCCGAATCCACCTGTAGTGTTAAAATTTAGTAAATTGTACAAATTCATTATCAAAATTATAATTTTCCACTATCGGAATGACACAACTAAAAATGACCACATAAATGAGCAATTGTTATGTGGTCATTTTTAGTTTAGTTCTTATCTCGTAACCAAACTAGTAATTTATCTTGGTCATTTTTAGTTTAGTTCTTATCCCATGACCAAATTGGTCATTTATCTTGGTCATTTTTAGTCAGCTCACTTAAAATTTCTCAATTTTGGTCATTTATCCCTTGAAAAAATTGCGGTGACCTATTTTTTTGGTCACCAATCACTTATCTCTCATTTTGTACTAGTGCTTGAATTTCACCCTAAAACATTGTTAAGGCCTCAAGATGCATCTCTAATGCAAAAAATATGATAATGGTACAATCTGCATCTTTCTTGAAGGACAATAATTTCCTATAGAGGACATGTTATTTGGTTTATGGCATTGCTTGTGGCCCTTTATCTTTAAATGCTTCATTGAGGACACACGGGCCTTATTTTTCTCCCTTGATCATGGACAAAGCCTTAAGATGCACATCCCTAATGCAAAAGACTTCATAATGGTATCCATATTTCACCTAGAGGTCATAGATCACCTCTGAAGACCCTATGTTGTGATTTTAGATCATGTTCATGCCTAGCGAGCCTTAAAAATCTATTTATGGTGTAAGTCTCTTTCCTTCATCCCGTGACTCCAGTCAAATCCCTAATACCCATCCCACTATGCAAAAACTCTTGATTGTGCTTGTATCCAACTTTTATGCCAGACATCCACTATAAAAGGTGTATGTTATGGTTCATGGCCTTGATCATTGCTCATTACCTAATGTATCTTATGTGAGGGTATAATTTCGTCGATTTATTTTCCAACCATGCTCTAAGGCCCATCCCTAGCGTACAAAACCTCGTATTTCCACCCATATCCCACTTCAACGATAATGATCTCCTATACCGTGCATGTTTTTTGGTTTGAGTCCTTGTTCAATTCCTCTACAAATACGGAGACGGCTTATCCATTTTGAACAAGGAAGTAAAAGACCACATATTCAAAATTCTCGTTGACCAAGTTCCCATTTACGAATAATGTTACTTGTGTATGCTACGCATGTTTTTAATGTATTATGCTTCTTAAATGTGAATGGCCATGGATTAAATAAGTTGCGCAGAATGAGAGAATCAGAAAGTTTGTGCATGTCAGCTTATGTCCGTAGTTTGTGTAAGTTCTGCCAAATTGGCTGTGTGCCTATGGAAGTTTCTACACAAGTTTGTTGAAGTGTTTATTGCCTTAGTTGGTCAAGTTTGTTGAAGTTTTTGTGGCCTTAGTTGGTCAAGCTCTACCAAATTTCATATTGAAATTGTTACAGAAAAATTACAATTATCATTGCGCCGAGAGGCGCTCTACAGCCCAGTATGAGGGAGATCTTCTAACGTGTAGCGTTACATGTAATAAAACGTAAAAATGTAGCGTTACATCTAATAATACGTAAAAAGTGATAATATGAGGGAGATCTTCTAACATGTGTGATGTAGCGTTACATCTAATAAAATGTAAAAAGTGATCAGATGAGGGAAATCTTCTAACGTGTGTGATGTAGCGTTATATCTAATAAAATGTAAAAAGTGAATGTAGGGTTACATCTAATAAAACGTAAAAAGTGATTGCACCGAGTGAAACGAGGTGCTCTATAGCCCAGTATGGGGGAGATGTTGTGTTTGTCTTTATTATCGGCTAAAAAGTAAAAAGTAATACTATGAGGGAGATTGTCGACCATTAATTAAAATGTAAAAAAAAAAATGTAATGGAAAGTATTTAATGAAAAGTAAAAAAGTAAAATGTATTGTCGGCCATTAATTAAAATGTAAAAAAAAAAAAAAGTATGGAATGTATTTAAAAAAAATCCATGTCGACTCATAAAATAAAATATTATGAAAAGTAATTAAGAAATAGATGTTCGTTTATAAAATAAAAACATAAAAGTTAAACCCAGATATATCAATCAAGAGAGATTAAATTTCTTGAGTTTAAATTTAAAAAAAGAAATACACCTCAAGAAATTGGATTCCTCTTGATACTTGATAGATACGGGTTGAAGATAGATCTATGCTACTATAAAAACCAATTTCCTACTATATTGTTTTGTGTTTTATAATATTGACTTATGTGTTTATAATAATGAATCATATTTAATATTGTTATTGTTTTGAGATTGTGATATTGAATTATACTTTATATTTGTCTATGGTTGGTTGGATTCAGGGATCAAATTTGAAGGGTAGGGTCGCATTTCACTTTGAAGGGATATGAGATATGGAACCCTTCAATGTTGACATGTAAAAATAAATCATTCTTTTCATTTGAAAATTTAATAGTACGTCAAAATTTTATTATTGCTTTTATGAATTCACTAATAGAATGGCGAATCGGAGGCGAAAGACATTGTTCATAGAAAAATCAAAAGTAACTATGCTTGCTTTATATTGAAAGACATTGTTTACATACATATGTGCACATAGAAGGATGAACCAGCCGCCCCACAACAAATCACAGCAGCATAGAAATAATAGCCAACAAGATTTATGTATTCGATAATTTTTTTAAGAAAATCACCTAATACAATAGATAACTACAACGATAAATCAACCATCGCTGATTGCACCAATCCCCACCCATTCTTCTCAACTTAAGCCCACTACACAAAATGTAAAATTCTATACATTTTTTTCTCATAGAACAACACAAGATTCAAATCTTCAGAGCTCCCTTTACAGTGGTAGACTCGCAACTTCCTCATAAATTTGTGGGCTTTGGTGTCACCAGGTGTTCCTCCGGCACTACGGTGTATTGGGTGAGTGTCCCCAACTGTTTTGGCCTGTCTGCTGTTAAGTTATGGGTGTTGTTGTAGACCTCGCTGCCAATCTTGAACTTGGGCCATCGCCAACTTCCAATACCACTCATGCTGCATCACAACCGGGTCCAACCTACATAACACAAACAGTATTATAGATCCAGTTTAAATAAATCTTGATATGCCAACTCATGCTACATCACAACCGGGTCCAGCCTACATAACACAAACCATACTAGAGATCCAGTTTAAATAAATCTTGATATGCCAAATTGTGTAAGGCATTCTGGCACATCTTATCGAATGAAAAGAAGATTCTGTTAAAAAACTTAGCAAAAACAATGTGAATAACAATCAGTGCTTCTGAATAAGCATTCTTGTTTCTTAAAGTTGACGGGAATGAGAGCAACAACTCAGATTTTCCCTAAAATCTAGCCTGGGAGGGGTTTGGCACAGGGAATTCCCCTAATTGCAAGACGTTTATGGACCCATTGTTGTTTAAACTGGGCTTAATGAAGAATCCACCACTGTGAAGGGATGCCATGGCCGTAACACCTAAATTATATTCAATGGAACTCTAGTAACAGTCATGAAGCAAAATCTATTCCGATCAACTGGCCCAAAAGCGGATGCCCTCTTACCACTCATGCACCGACCCCAAGCCAACCCTGCGTTCCAAATCTCATTCATAGGGAAATTCTGAATAAACTGTCAGCATTAGCATTTGGAACCAATTGCCACCAAGAAGCCATTAGCATTTGGAACCAATTGCCACCAAGAAAAGTAGCAAAAGTTTCGATTTCGAAGACCACATTGAATCTACAGTATAAATTGCAGAATAGAAGATGTGGTAGAAATTGCAGAGGTTGGATGGATGACCCGCGGATGCTTTAGATCCTTCTCGGCTCTGCATTGCAACCAAACATTCATCCGCAAGGAACAACAATAGAATGATGGCGAGCCTGAATGATACCTGGCCTGGAATGATACAATGAAATTAATAATAATAAATACACGCCACAAGCATGGCAGGGGAATGGCGGGTTTCTTAGTTTAAATTTTAAATTTAAGTCCGCCCAAATCCATCGGTAATGGGCAATGGATTATGGCACAATTCGCACCGGCACCTGCCAATTTGCCAAATGCCAGCAGCAAGTAACTAGTAACCCCGCCGCCCGGTATGTACTCTATGCAGTGTGGAACTGGAGTGACTCGAGAGTGGAGACTGTGGTAGGTTGTAACATTCATTGCTTTCACCCAGAATTCATTACTTCACCGAGTCCACCATTGACAGTACTCAGCGAGCTCGCAAACTCGATTTTCCAATTCCAGCTGGGACGGGGTCACGGCCTACGGGGGACCAACGTGGCACTGGCAACGTCCAAAATTCCAAATGTAATGACTCCAGAGGCGAAATCACTAAAACCCGGTGACAGGCAGATTTTGGGGTTGTCCTTCTGTTGCAGATTTTCAGAACTGAACCCAATTTCATTAATGACGGGCTCTGCATGGAATTAAGTTTCATTTGCAGCGTAAAATTTAATATGGCCTTCTATGACGAGTAAAAGTGCCTTTAACGGGCACTGCAGCCTTCAAATTTGAAGCCTGGTTGGATTTATACCAATTCTCTATTATTACGTTTTTTATGGTCACCAATATTTCATTGTTATGCGTTTTATAATTAGTAAGTGTTTTTTTAACAATTTTTCTATTATTTTTGTTTTGTGCGTTATGTTTTGAATAGTGACTTTTTTTGTTTTATATGGTTATGTGTATTGTTTTTAATAGTCCCTATTTTTTTTTAATAGTTAAGTGTTTTATAATTAGTATTATAATTTATATTGTCTATCTTTATTTTCATATATTTCCCTAACAATATAATTGAGGAGATTACACTTGATTTAAGGCCTTTACATATATGTAAGGTTTATAATATCTTTATCAATATTAAATATACATATAAATGTATAAAATCTATCCTTATCTCATATTGATATCTATCTTTATTTTTTTTTAATAGTTATGTGTTTTATAATTTTATTATAATTTATATTGTATATCTTTATCTGGAATTGGAATTGCAATTTTTATAGTGATGTTTATGATTGTTAAAATTGATGAGATTGATTTTATTATGATAATAAAAATAATTTTGGATTTTTTTTTTTTTTAATTATTTTTAATTTTTAATTTTTTATGAGTTAACATGTTATTAGTGGGTTTTTACAAAGTTAATGCTTCCATCTAACCAAATAACAATTGGTTGAGTGTTGGAATATATATTAATTCGTTTAGTTGTTTATAATCATTGTAATTGTTTATAATCAATTGAGTGACAATTTAGTAGGTTATAAGCTATTGCACCATCAATAACTCTATAACTTGTAAGGAAAAGAATATTGTTCCCGCAGTAATTCTATAAGGACTAAGTAAACCAATGTAGAAGCTTCCAGGAGGCACAACAATCTAGGATTATAAAAGCATCTAGACTTGGTGCTTTGTATATTAAAGAATGCATGGAAAGAGTTCTTAGTTTTTGTAGTTAGAGGTTAACCCATATAAGAGCATCCTACTCCTATTATTTTCCAAGACCTCTAGAGTTGTGTTTATGTTTGTGTTTGTCTATATGATTGTGTTTCTTTGTCTTGTTTTATGCTCCCCCAAAACCAACAAATTGTTATGAGGGCGAGCACACAAAGTTGCTCCCCAAAAGTGTTGCAACAAGGTCGAGCTAGCGGGGAAAAAACAAATTCACGCACGCACCTAAGACAGCGCGAGCACGCCATTAGGTTCGTTACCGAACTGTGGTGTTTGCACGTTCCTAGCGCATGCACGCTCAAATGCACACACGTGCTCATGTTAAGGTAATAAATAAAAAACTTGGCAGAGTTGTTTTCATTCTTTCCATTGCGTCTGAGCATGATTCACCCACTGCATGCACAGAGCTACAGCCAACCAATTTCACCATTTGCACTCAAAAAGCATCTTCATCCATCCACCAAGTGCATTGGATAGGTAAATTCCATGTTGTTTGTCATTTTATTCATTTTTGTTTGTTTATTAAATTTGTAATAATTCCCAAATTATTAAAATAATAGAGCATTTTTCAATTGCAGAGTGTAAACCTACATGAATGAACAAAATGTCAACATGGAGTCCGATGGAACACAAGAAGAAAAAAAATCTTTGAACCAATGAAAACCCTCAACAAAATCCAAATGCCCAAGAAAATCAAAACCCCCAACAACATTTTTACCAAGATGGCTTGAACCATTATGTAAATGAAATGAGAGTGCACACTCGAGAACTAAGAAACATAGGGGAACCATCTCGAGTGTCCCTTTCCACCTTAACTGAGATCTCAATTGACTCCCTCATCCATGCACATCGCCAATTGACTGAATATAGAGCTAGGATGCGGGAGTATTATTCCACTAGCATTTCCAAGGAGGAAATAAAAGATTTTAATATTACAAAGGCCTAATTGTACAGTATGTTCACAACAACCACCGTACATTATAAAGAAACATGTCTGCATGGATTGGTGTCATTTCCAACCATGGAAGGATAATTGGATGCATAGGTGGTTCATGGTTTACGATAAACCTCCCTGCAATAATATGGAGGTTCCATAGTACTTCCTTCGGAAACTCTGGGCTAAGTTTGCGCTCGATTTACATGTCAACTATTTTGACATAACCGAGTTCCAAGTTGTTGAGAGTGGATCTGCCCAAGATCAACCTACTGCTAGGAGGAACCCATTGAGAGGGACACCAGCTCCTAGGCGCGAGCCCAACCCCTCTCCCCAGCCGCCTCAGTTGCCCCACAAACTTGATTAGATAGAGAGCGCGATGAGGAGCGTTGCACGTGGAATGCTTAGACACACTGCCTTTGTAGCAGCTACTACAATGGAGATACTGGCTAACCCTGATAGAGACGCAGGTGCAAGGCCTTCACGACAAAGTCAGGATCGACCTGTGACCGGTGGTAGCCATGTTGGGCCTTCTAGTTCGACAGGGACAATGCCACATCTTTATCCCCATTACGGGCACAACCTCTCTTCTATCCATCCTCCTCCCTCTATCTAGGACCACTCTCCCATTCACCATACCTCAACATCCCCCTATCCCTTTTGGGTCGATACCCCCTATTGTACAACCAATAGGGGTTCATTGTCTATGACGTCCTCCTCCGACCCATACCACCATGTCCTCTTCCACCATATCATCTCCAGTTCCCGCCACTATTGTGGCAACTACTATTCCATTATATTCCCATGTATCTACAGTGGTTGCACCCATAGTTAATGCATCTACATCTGCACCCCCCCCCATGACTACATCGGAGTAGGTTGTCCAACAAACTACTCCACCTGCTATCCCAGAAGCCCAGCTATGTCCATTGTCAGAGGTGTTCACGGTGAAAATCAAGTTAATTTATGAAAATGTTTTGATGCATTAACCAATTATTACTTTTCAATGAAATGATTGTCGTAAATGTTGTAAGGTGGAATTGCTAAGAGGCTCAGTAGATCCAGGACACCTTCCTCTCATCTCCCACTCGCATCAGCAGTGAGTTATTTAAGATTTGAATTGTACATTCATTTTATTAATGTTGTAAATGTTACAAATGCTTGAAAATGATGGTATCTTATATCATTTGTTTCAGAGCGTGGAGAGACAGTCTACTAGACAGAAGAAGACCCGAGATACCAGTAGCTCCAAGAAGAGGAAGATCGATTTTGGAGATGCGCCTGGGAATGACCGGGGTGGTCACAATGCTTGACACAACATTTTATGTACATTAGCCACGATGTGGAACCTTTAGGTACTAGTTGCCAGGCAACTTTGCATCTACGACATAGGTTGCCATGTATTTTGGATCTACAACACGAGTTGTCGGATTTTGTATAGGGCACAAGTTTCCATGTATTTTGGATCTACGAAACGAGTTGTCGAATTTTGTATAGGGCACGAATTTCCATCGTATGTACATTGGGAACCATGTTCTACTATTTGCCTTAAAATTTATATATTTGTTTGAGTTTTGTTCCACTATGGTTTTATCTCATGGATTTATATATAGTTTTGTTCGATTTTTGTTCTATACATGTGTATAATGATTTGGATTCAAATGTATGCACATTAATATATATGTACAATGAAAATGATTTACTTTTTGTATGTATTATAATTTAGGCAAGGGATTAGGCTACATAATAGGGTTTCATTGTGATTACAATACAAGCTATGGTTTACGCTACCAACTAGGGTTTTTAGGGTAGGCTCTCGTGTTTCTAGGATAGGCTCCAAGCTCTAGGGTTACCAGTTTAATGTTGAACTCCACTATCATGACAAGATTTTCAACAACACCTTTCCCACTACCACAATCACAATCAAGCCTCGTCATCCTCTTGCTCGTGGTGCCACCATCCCCGTCCCCATCAATCATCCGTCATCCACCATCAACCTAATGCACTTTGTCTCATTGTGACCGTCACCATATCTATCCTCACGCCCATTATCACCATCGCCATCGTTGTGCTCATTGTCACCACTGTCGCCATCATGCTCATTGGAGTCTAGGCCATTTAGCCTTTTTGTTTATGTATTTTGGGTCAGATATGGATTGCACTTGATTTGTTTTTAGTTGTATGCACCCTTGGTATATACATGTAATAAACTTTGCATATAAGTGTATAATTATTTGGATTCAAAACTAGGATTTTTAGGCTAGGATTTGGGTTTCTAGGGTTTTCCCATAGACACTTGATAGAGACACTTTCAACCAGGAGTGTCTCTATCAAGTGTCTATGGGAAAACCCTAGAACGGACGTGAAGTTGGGAAAAAGGAGTCGATCTGGGTCGATAACTTATGGGTTTCCCCTCTGTGTGTAGACTCAGTGAGACAACGTGGGGTTCTTTTTTGAATTTGAACTTTCCAAGATGGTAGGAACGGGGTAATCCCCATATATATATATATATATAAGAAAAAAAATATAAATTAAATAGTAATACTAATATCTAATTTTTGTTGAGATTTGGTCTTGTGAAGGCAAGGAAACATACCAAGATTGCAAACCAAACAAGAATAGGGACAAGGAGTTTTGAACTTAGCCTCATTAAATAGAATTTTGAACTCAACATTAAAAGAGTAATTGAATATATAATTAAATTTGAATTCCACAATAAGCATCCATGTTGATGAAAGAGATGGGCCATAAGTTGATTGCTTATGGATCTACTATTGTCTTAAAAAGATGAAATTTCTAAAGAAATATCGCATTGCTTTTATATACAGAAGGTTTGCATGTTTTTAATATTTTCCATGTGAAATACTAACCAAGTTCAAGTCATCAAATGATAACAAAATTTTATTGTTAAGGACAAGACTTGAGGAATTCCAAATAAGGAAGAAAACATCTTGACCCACACAAGGATATCTTGATTTATAGCTCATGTTGTACTTTCAACAATGTTAGTATCTGTTTATGGAGTGCCATATGCAAAGATGGATTTGAGAGAGAGAGAGGATCTGCGTTTTTGAAATGAAAGTTCTCGACATTTCAATCCCTACTGTGGGATCATCATCAGGAGACAATGAAGCTTGGGAAGAAGATTGGGATCATCATCAGGAGACAGTGAAGCCTGGGAAGAAGATTGGGATCATCATCAAGAGACAGTAGGGATTGAAACGTCGAGAACTTTCATTTCAAAAACGCAGATCCTTTCTCTCTCTCAATGTTAGTATCACTAAGAATGCAAAAATGAAAAAACAACTATCTTATATTTTGTGTCAGATTTCTTGAGTACTGACAATATGTAGGTGTGAGGGATATCTAAGAAGCTAGTTAAATAAAAATTTAGGATATAATCATGTTCTATGTAATATATTTCACTACTAGTTGAGAAAAATCAAAAGTTAAGGGCTAGAAAATATGGCATGGAAGTAGAACATATAAGTGGAAAAAATCACATGGATGTTAACATAATGGGATTTGCATTTCCATGGATATTTGTGTTTTTAGTTAGATATTCATCTATCATTTTCAACTAGCATCAATTTAAAAACAAAAGCATTTCAATTAAATTCCCTTCTCATATTGGGTAAACATGAAATAGTGAGTACATCTAGTAAGACCCACCTCTTTTTTCTAGTTAACAAGGAATGCATTACTATTGGAATGGATACCTTTAACAATGTTCCTGCTAATTATATTGACCTCTACAGTCATAAATGGGGTCGGTTTCAAGTAGATCTGCATCCAAAGAAAGGATGTTATAATGATTGTCTTGCTTCATCCATTCAATACAATTTGATTTTCATCTATTCCTTGCAACAATCCCAACCCATAGACACTCATAATTTATGTTTCTAGGTAGATCCACATGTAAAGAAAGGCTATAATGACTTTCTTCACCCATTCTAAACAATATTTAATTCATATATGGTTTCCAAATATAGGAAAACAACTATAGGGCTTTCACAACAATGATTCAAAACCCAACAAGGAAAACCACAATTTTAGCCTAAAAAACTTGCAGTATTCGCAGTTTCCACTAGTAGTTCAATATACCTAATCAATAAAAAACATAGATTATGGATAAAACAAAATAATATGGTTTACCTAGAGTGAAACTCAGCCTCAAAGAACTACAAGTAATTTTTTCTATATAAGTATGTGTATAGTCTACACAAAGAAACAATCCAAATACTATAGTCCATTGTCATAAGGAGAACACCTAATGGTGCCCACTAAGCCAAAACCACATGTTAAATATGTTAAATATGCATATATTCCCACTAAGTAGATCGAAGTTCTAGGTTTTTCCCATAGACACTTGATAGAGACACTTTCAACCAACTCAAAGATACTTCTAGTCTACCTTCAATCTACTTAGCCTACCTTTCCATATGCCATATAAAAATGGGGACATCCAGTTGGTACCAGTGTTTTGGCATATCCTCTCTAATTCACTTATGGTAAAACACTTTCTTATGTGTTTACATAACATTAGGAGGTCAAAGGTGTTACTCTATAATGGCCCACATATTCTCAATATTGTCTCGATAGCTTAGGGAGCATCACAATGTGGTTATAAGTGTATGACCTCTTGTGTGAGGTGTTCGATTAGAGATTTAAGCAAGCACAACCCTCATTTCATCTCATTAGCAACATTTACCTAGCCATTTTTCATATGTATCAACACTTGGGAGCCAAACAACCCTAATAAATGTCCTATATGGTAGTTTGAAAGCTCCTTTATGCACGTGTGGGAGCTAATGGAACCCCATTCAGCTCGTCGGTTTGGGTTACGTGACCCCGTAGCAAATCCTCAAAGTGTCCTTGAATGGCCATGAGGTTCTTGACCAAAATTCCCGTAGCACCACAACCATAACTTTGATCGTGAATCTGTTTCTTCCGATGGATCCGAGACGTTGGTTTTCAGCTAGGGGACCCCCCCACATCATGCCTTGAAGTCTTGAAAATAGTGTTATTGTGCCATCTCAGTAACTAGGGTTTTGCTTAGTGAAGGCCATGGAAATCTTGCTCAAGGGGTTCATTTACGATCTGAAGGCTCCCGGGCGTGTTTGGACATCATGAACACATCCACAATGGCCACGTGCACGTGTGGGAGCCGACGAAACCCAAGTCCGCTCGCCGGTTTGGGTTTCGTGCCCCCGGAGCAATTCCTCAAAGTGTCCCTGAATGGCCTCGGGGTGCCCAACCAAAATTCCTGTAGCACCAAAACCATGACTCCGATCACGAATCTGTTGATTCCGATGGATCTAGGACGCCGAGTTTCAGCAAGGCCCCCCGCCCCACACCATGCCTCGAAGTCTCGCAAACGATGATATTGTGTCATCTCCGGAGCTAGGGTTTTGTTAAGTGAAGGCCATTCCAATATTGCTCAAGGGGGTCATTTACGATCTGAAGGATCTTTGACATGCATGGCCATCATGAACATGTACAAAATGGCCACGTGCATCTGCGAGAGTTGACGAAACCTTGTTCCGCTGGCCGGTTTGGGTTCCATTCCCCCGGAGCAATTCCTCAAAGTGTCCCTCCATGGCCCCGGGGTGTCGAACCAAAATTCTTATAGCAGCAAAGCCATGACTTAAATCGCGAATCTGTCGATTCTAATGGATCTAGGACGTTGGTTTTCATCTAGGGGACCCCCCACACCGTGCCTCGAAGTCTCGAAAACGGTTCTATTGTGCCATCTCCAAAGCTAGGGTTTTTCTCAGTGAAGGCCATTCCAATATTTCTCAAGGGGTTCATTTAAGATTCGGAGGATCTCGGGCATGCTTGGCCATCGTGAAAATGTCCACAATGGCCACTTTCACATGCGGGAGCTTATGGAACCCAATTCCGCTCGCCGGTTTTGGTTTTGTGACCCTGGAGCAAATCCTCAAAGTGTCCCTGAATTTCCATGGATTGCTCGACCAAAATGCTTGTAGCACCACAACCGTGACTCCGATTGCGAATCCATCGCTTCCGATGGATCCAGGACACATGGTTTCATCTAGGGGATGCCCCACACCGTGCCTTGAAGTCTCAGAAACGGTGATATTGTTCCATCTTCGGAGCTAGGGTTTTGCTCAGTGAAGGCCATTCCAATATTGCTCAAGGGGGTCATTTACGATTCCAATAATTTCCTCCTTGACCCGTGATCATGTGCCTTATTCTAGTGAGGATCTATGGTTTGAACTTTGAATTAGTTACCAGTCTTAATAATGCTAATCTTCTCTTGTAAACCCAAATTTTGTAAAATTTCACTTGCAAGATGTGAAATGCATTTTTTCCCCAAACCTTTTCAAGAGTGAGGTGGACATGGAATTTCTCTGAATCCAATTTCTTTTTTCCCACCATTGGAAAGCCTTTTGATTACTTAATATTTTAGCCTATATGTTAGTATTTAATTGAATGTATTTTTGCTTCACCTAACCTTTTGCAAGAACTTATTCTAATACTTTTCATTATGAAATTAATGTGATGTAGTGATGCTTTTGGTTCTTAGTTTCTTGTTGAGGGATCCTCTCAACACCTATGGTACTTTTTGAATCTACACATATATCAAAGGGCATTGATATTCCAAAATAGTATGTCCAAAGAACAACTCTCTCATCTACATTGAAATATTCATGATCAACTTGATGAGGATATGGTTGGGGTGTCTCTATTAAAACTAAAACACATTTGAGATACTCGGTTATTTTCTAGTCTAGTGTGAAATATTTTTATGGCCAGAAGTTGCATCTGTGAGAGACTAAGAAACCGATAAGACACTCTTTGTAGGATAAGTTTTCTAAAAGTGGACCCATGGAGCATTGTAGTCTCTCAGTAATTCAAGTCTATATCTTGGGAAAAATAAGATTGAAATTTCAAATCTCAGTACAAAGAAATGTTAAACAGGGATGGTACAATTGGAGGTTGATAAGAAAATGAATGGAACCTACCTACTCCAGGAAAAGAATCACGACACTTCCTTTTGATTTTCACTTGTCAGGAGCCACAATTCATGGGCTTGATTCCATTCTACACCACTATTTTCTATTTTCTATTCCTACCTATTTGGTGAAGGTCCCCTAGCAATGCCACATGATCAGCAGTCTCCATGGAGATACCTCCTTTTATCCCTCACTACTGCTTGTGAATTTGATTTGTATTCAAGTGGGTAGGTTAAAATTCCTGATGTATCTACACTAAGGATATAACTCAACAAAATAATGAAAATACTATGCTTATTCTCTATGGTTTAATTACTTCTTTCTAATGAACAACATCAAACAAAAACAATCAATCAAACAGTAAAACCAAACACACACAAATTATATATAGTGCATAGAAAAAATGATAATGGAGAGACAATTGTGGGTTGACAACTCTGATCTTATTCAAGGTTTGCATGGCACATGATGATGCATGCAACTACACACTCCTCCCTATTTATTTTGGTGTTTGTAACACCTATATGTTGGAGTGTGCAACTCCTGCAACACCTCTCTTACAATATATTTATTAATAGATAATGCTATTAATATGTATGATACAAATCATCCACCCAAGTACATTAATAATACACAGTTTCCATCTCAAATTTGAAATATAAATATAGACTAGATTGATGAAGATCATTCTTCGAAAAAGGAAAATGAGAGACTTCTTCATGCAATGGCCCTTGTGGGTGGCAAATTTTTACAGGTGTGTTTCAGTCATTCTTCCATTGCAAATGTAATAGTTGTGTCGATTATTGTAACCATACTTTCTTATCTAAATTGAATCTATGTTTCAAGGATGAAATTATTCTATTATATAGTACATGCCTGCATAGTAGAAAGCATGTATTATTCCTAGATCAATGAAATAAAAATGATAAAGAATGGATGCCCAAATATTAGTTTGTGAATAGATTTAGTCTTTTATCTTATTTCCTAAATCTTAAACTCAAATCTATTCTTATTCAAATTGTTTTCTAGGAAGTTGATATTAAGCTCATTGCCACTTCAAGCTCAAATTGTATATGCCAATGTTAACAATATGAAAGCATCATGGACACTTACCATAGAATTTTGGAAATATTGTTCATGTTTCTTGTGTAAATGTTTCTATATTGAGAAGTTTTTAAAAGGGAATTTTTTGCAAGGACAATGATTATTTATGTTTCTCTTGCAGAATCAAAGAGAATAGGCACTTAGATATTTGTATAAAATTTCCACATGTGGGAGCCGGCAGAACCCAAGTCCGGTCCCCGATTTGGGTTCCATCACCCCAGAGCAATTCCTCAAAGTGTCCCTAAATGGCCGTCAGTGCCGGACCAAAATGCCCACAGCAGAAAAATCGTGACTCCAATCGTGAATCCGTTGATTCCGATGGATATGGGGCATCGTGTTTTAGCTAGGGCCCCCCACATCGTGCCTCGAAGTCTCGGAAACCGTGCTATTGTGCCATATCCGGAGCTAGGGTTTCGCTCAATGAAGGCCATTCCAATATTGCTCAAGGGGTTCATTTACGATCTGAAGGATCCCGGACATGCGTGGAAATCATGAACACGTCCATAATGGCCACTTTCACGTGCAGGAGCCGACGGAACCCAAGTGCGCTCATCGGTTTGGGTTTTATGCCCTCGAAGCAATTCGTCAAAGTGTCCCTGAATGGCCCTAGGGTGCCCGACGAAAATGCCTAGAGCAGCAAAATAGTTACTCCGATCGTGAATCCATTGATCCTGATGGATCTAGGATGTTAGGTTTTAGCTATGGGCCCCTCCACACCATGCCTCTAAGTCTTAGAAACGGTGCTATTGTGCCATCTTCGGAGCTAGGGTTTTGCTCAGTTAATGCCATGCCAATCTTGATTAAGGGGGTCATTTCTCATACGAAGGATCCCGAACGTGCGTGGCCATTGTGAACACGTCCACAATGGCGACGTGCAAGTGTAGGAGCTAACGAAACCCAATTCCGCTTGTCGGTTTGGGTTCCGTGCCCCCGGAGCAATTCCAAAAAGTGTCCGTGAATGGCCGCCGGGTGCCCGACGAAAATGCATGCAGCAGTGAAACTATGACTCTGATCGCGAATCCGTCAAGTCCAATGGATCTGGGATGCCGATTTTCAGCTAGGGTACCCCCCACACCATGCCTCGAAGTCTCGAAAACTGTGCTATTGTGTCATCTCCGCATCTAGGGTTTTGCTTAGTGAAGGCCATTCCAATCTTGCTTAAGGGGGCCATTTACAATCTGATGGCTCTTAGGCATTCATGGCCATCGTGAACACGTACACAATGGCCACGTGCATGTGCAGGAGCTGAAAAAACCCAATTTTTCTTGCCAGTTTGGGTTCCGTGACCCCAGAGCAATTCCTCAAAGTGTCCCTGAATGGCCCCGGTGTGCCCAGCCAAAATGCTCGCATCAACAATTTTGTGACTCCGATTGCGAATCCGTCGATTCCGATGGATCCAAGACGTCGGGTTTCAGTTGGGGGTCCCCCACGCTGTGCCTCAAAGTCTCATAAATGGTTCTATTGTGCCATCTTCGGAACTAGAGTTTTACTCAGTGAAGGCCATGCTAATCTTGCTCAAGGGGGTCATTTCTCATCTGAAGGTTCTTGGGCATCCGTGGCCATCGCGAACATGTCAACAATAGCTATGTGAACGTGCGGGAGCTGACAAAACCCGGTTCTCGTCACTGGTTTGGGTTTGGTGCTCCCGGAGTAATTTTTCAAAGTGTCCCTGAATGGCCCGAGGGTGCCGGACCAAAATGCCCGCAGCAGCAAAACCGTTACTCTGATCATGAATCCGTCGATTCCGATGGATCTGGCGCCCCGGGTTCCAGCTAGGCCCGCCCCCACACCATGCTGCAAAGTCTCAGAAATGGTGTTATTGTGCCGTCTTAGTAACTAGGGTTTTTCTCAGTGAAGGCCATGGCCATCTTAGTAACGATTTTGCTGATGCGGGCATTTTGGTCCGACACCCTGGGACCATTCAAGGACACTTTGAGGAATTGCTCCGGGGGCATGAAATCCAAACCGATGAGCAGAATAGGGTTCCGTCAGGTCCCACACATGCACGTGGACATTGTGGATGTGTTCACGATGGCCACACATGCCCGGGAGCCTTCGGATGAGAAATGACCCCCTTGAGCAAGATTGGCATGGCCTTCACTGAGAAAAACCCTAGCTAGGGAGATGGCACAATAGCAACATTTCCAAGCATTTGAGGAATGGTGTGGGGGGACCCCTAGCTAAATCCTGGCATCCCAGATCCATCGGAATTGACGGATTCACGATCGGAGTCATAGTTTTGCTACTGCAGGCATTTTGGTTTAGCACACCGGGGCCATTCAAGGACACTTTGAGGAATTGCTTCGAGGTCACGGAACCCAAACCGACAAGAGGACTTGGGTTTCGTCAACTCCCGCATGTGCACATGGCCATTGTGGACGTGTTCACGATGTCCACGCATGCTTGCGAGCCTTCAGATCGTAAATGGCCCCCTTGAGTAAGATTGGAATGGCTTTCACTAAGTAAATCCCTAGCTTTGGAGATGGCACAATAGCACAGTTTCGGAGACTTTGAGGCACGGTGTCGGGGGGGCCTAGATGAAACCCGACACCCCGAATCGATTGGAATTGAAGGATTCGCGATCGGAGTCACGGTTTTGGTGCTACGGGCATTTTCGTCGGGCACCCCGGGGCCATTTAGGGACACTTTGAGGATTTGCTTCGGGGGCATGGAAAATGGCCATTGTGGAGTTGTTCATGATGGCCATGTACGTCCGAGAGCCTTTGGATCGTAAATGACCCCCTTGAACGATATTGGAATGGCCTTCACTGAGAAAAACCCTAGCTCCAGAGATGGCACAATAGAACTGTTTCCGAGACTTCGAGGGATGGTGTGGGGGGTCCCCTAGCTGGCACTCGACTTCTTGGATCCATTGGAATCAGCGGATTTGTGATTGGAGTCATAGGTTTTCTTCTATGGGAGTTTTGTTCTAGCACCCCGGGGCCATTCAGGGACACTTTAAGGAATTGTTGTGGGGTTAGAGAACCCAAACTGGTGAGCGGAATTAGGTTCTGACAACTCCTTCATGTGCAAGTGGCCATTATGGACAAGTTCATGATGGCCATGCTCACCTGGGAGCTGATGGATGAGAAATGACCCCTTTGATCAAGATTGGCATGGCCTTCACTAAGCAAAACCCTAGCTCCGGATATGGCCCAATAGCACCATTTTTGACACTTTGAGGCACGGTATGGGGGGATGCCTAGCTGAAACCCGGTGTCCCGGATCCATCGGAATCGACAGATTCACGATCGGAGTCATGGTTTTGCTACTGCGAACATTTTTTTTGGGCACACCCGCGCCATTCAAGGATATTTTGAGGAATTGTTCCGGGGTCATGGAATCCAAACTGGCGAGTGGACTTGGTTTTTGTCCACTCCCGGACGTGCACGTGGCCATTTTGGACGTGTTCATGATGGACATGCATGCCCGGGAGCGTTTGGATTGTAAATGACCCCCTTGAGCAATATTGGAATGGCCTTCACTGAGAAAAACCCTAGCTCTGGAGATGGGACAATAACACCATTTACGAGACTTCGAGGCACAGCGTGGGGGGTCCCCTAGCTGAAACCCGGCGTCCCGGATCCATAGGAATCGACGGATTCATGATCGTAGTGACAGTTTACTGCTGTGGGGATTTTTTTTGGGAACCATGGGGCCATGGAGGGACACTTTGAGGAATTGCTCTGGGGGCATGGAACCCAAACCGGCAAGCGGACTAGGGTTCCGTCGGCTCCCGCACGTGAATAAAGGAGCTTTAAAACTACCATATAGGACATGTCTTAGGGTTGTTTGTCTCCCAAGTGTTGATACATATGAAAAATTCCTAGGTAAATGTTGCTAATGAGATGAAATTAGGGTTGTGCTTGTGTAAATCCCTAAGGGCACACCTCACACAAGAGATCATACACTTATAATCACATCGTGATTCTCCCTAATCTATTGAGACAATATTGAGAATATGTGAGCCATTATAGAGTAACACCTTTGACCTTCTAATGTTATGTAAACACATAAGAAAGTGTTTTACCATAATTCAATTAGAGAGGATATGCCATAACATTGGTACCAACTGGATGTCCCCATTTTTATATGGCATATGGAAAGGTGGGATAAGTAGATTGAAGGTAGACTAGAGGTAACTTTGAGCTAGTTGAAAGTTTCTCTATCAAGTGTCTCGAGCCATGGATAATTCCTTAAATAATATTAGTTTATCTCTTAAGGGTATCATTTGCCTTTGATTGTTGACCTCGATGCAATAAGTAGGTTGTGGACATTAGGTATGGGTCTTGGGACCATGAACATGTTCAATGGAGGAAAGATATGCCTTATGCTTTAAACAAGGCTTCTCTGCATTTAGTACCAAGAATGATGTGTCAAATCACAACACATCTAGGATCGAGGGATATTTGGCCTCCATATGAGCATATTCAAATATGATTAGGAGGTTATGAACACAAAGTGTTGTTGTTGAAGGCCTAGATATGACTAAAAATATTTATTTTATTGGTGAGGACATAGACACTATTCGGAGGTTTTGAAAAAGAGCAAGAAAGGAGCTTTCAAAACAACAAAGAGGACATGTCTTCGGGTTCTCTGGATTCCAAGTGTTGATACATACTTCATTAGTATATTTTGAGAACTATTTATGGATATGAGAGCCTTGTACATGGTTGGGAGGATGATTTCAAACATTAATAAAAATAAAGCTTCTAAGGGAAGGGAAACTTGAGGTTTCGAACTTATAGGTGTATCAATTACATAGGTTCACAACGATGAAAGAGGCCTCAAATGAAAAGGAAATGTTTACCCTCCAATAATTAATATGGGTGCAACTAGGAGTATTTTAGCACTCAGTATGGGTTTTATGGCACTGAACATGGTCAAACAATGAAACCTTGACCTTAGGCTCTATAGGAAGTTTCCAAGGATAGGGAAAATGTGAAGCCTCAACCAAGCACATAATATTTGTCTAGTATAACTTAAATATTTGAATACCAATATGGACACCATTACTATGTTTTGAGCTTTATGGGTGGACCTCAAATCCATAAACATGATTCGAAGAGGGAGACCAAAATATCAATGCTAGAAATATATATTTATGGCTTGGGACCAATGATCAATTTGATGGGTCATTTGTAATGCTCTAGGGCATCATTCATTAACCTTGGTCCCTAGAAGGTGCCTTTAGAGCTTAAGGCATAATTCAAAATTCAAAATATTTGAAAGTGATATTTATGTGTGTAATTGTGTTTGAAAAGATGATGTTGTGTGTTATTTTATACTAATATTTGTATGGTTTTCTTTGTGCAAGTGTATATGTAAATCTTTGCCTATGTGTGTTTTTTCTAACATGTAAATTTTTGTATATGTGCATAGATATTTGCATGTGTGCATGTATTTTTTGTATGTTTATGTATAAATATTTTTATGTGTGATGATTTTTATAGTATAAATATATATGTATCTGTACATCTTTAATATGTGTGTAAATATAAGTATGTGCATATAACTTGTGTGTGTAAATGACTACGAGTGGTAGGTACACAAGGGGGGTGTCTAGGGGTGGTAGGTACACAAGGGAGCTATTGCCCAATGCCTATCAAATTTCAGTGCATCTATGTGTTTCATTGTGATTTGTGAATGACAAATGTGTACTCATTGATGTGTATTGATTATAATTTGTATTGAATATTATGAAATGTTATAATATAAGATGAGTTTTCAATCTTGTTTAAATGCATGTGAAGTTTTCCTAAATGGATGGAAACTTGAATTGGAGTGGTTGGTGTAAAACATCAATGTATTGTAATAGTAACTTAATCATAACTCAACCATCAAATAAATGATATAAGATAACGATATCAAATAAACTATCTAACATGAATAACATTAGACATGATATAAGATAACGATATCAAATAAACTATCTAACATGAATAACATTAGACATGCATGAATAAACAATCACATGACTATACTTTGTATCTCAATCAATTAGGCCTTCTGGATCCTCTCGATTTTTTATTGTGTCAAACAACCTCTCATGCTTTGCATGAGGTAGTAAGTAGCGTACCTTGTTTGATGACTTCATTGACATTGTTTATATTTAGATGTTTGCAACAATGATCAAGTGCGTAAAGTGATACACCCGTGAACTTGGTCTATAATCCGTGTATGTGTAGCCATTGCTCTTTGGTACCTTTCCATCTACTGTAATATATTCCCCCTGAACAACCATCGAGCCAGTCGGAAAGGTAATTCCTTCATTATTGGTTAATGATGCGAGGAGGGTTTTCTTCCCTTGGATGCATCGTGCCAACCAATAGTTCGTCCCAATTGCACTGTCTTTCGGGGTGACAACTGCGTAGATGCTTCCTGCAAAAATGTGTTTTATGGTCATATTCCAACAAGTAGTGGTTTGATAACTTGGATAATTACAAAAACAAGGAGGGAACTCAATTGGATGGTATTGAATGGTGGTATGGGATGTTAGTAGGATCACATTCCCCACAAAAGGAGAAGCTCCTACTCACTTCATTTTCATGTTCTGGATGAAGGAAAATAGCCCCAAAATATTAAGAGTTTTCAATTCTTTAGGTGTTTGTGTGAGTTGTTGTAGTAAAATCATGAGGAATTCAAAAAATGTTTGTGTACTAGATGGAGTTATGTGATTATGAAAGGTTATTGGTGGTGATACAAGCAAGTTTTTTTTATTATCTTCATGAAAGGTTGAAAGCATTGCTTAGTGCATGTTGTAGTTTTTTTGTGGTAAGATGTTTTTATTGTCTATGTTGAAGATTAATAATACCAAAATACATCTATCATACAATTCATGAGGAAAAACTAAAATAGAGACAATTCAAACAAAGTGAATGAAGACTAAAATACATTTAACAAGAGGAAGAGGTAACCATACTTCAAGGATTATGATTGCTCTTTGCTTCAAATGTAAAATGCTATTTTGTTGTATCCACTATATGTAAGAAGAGTTCAAGTGTGTCCAAGCAGCATGATAATTCAATATAAGGAGCCAAATAGAGACCAACTGTTGTGTATTCAATCAAAGGAGACAAATAGAGCCCAACTGGTGTGTATTCAATCCAAAGAGCCAAATAGAGCCCCAATTGTTGTGTATTTTATCCAAATTGTCAAAGAAACGCCAAATAGTGTGTGAATTCAATCCAAAATGCAAATGGTTGTCGGACTGTGTGTGAAAACAACGAAAAACATGCATGGAATGAGAGAAAAAATGTGGGAGAAGAGCGTGGGTTATTTTCTGAATTTTATGCCCAGCAACGACGTGCATGCGCTCCTAGTGCGTGCGCGCTAGATGCGTGTGCGCGCCCCTTTTGAACGTTGCATAGTTCGGTGGGTAACGTTTACTTCATTTATTTCCCAATAAATCGATATGTGTCAGCTTATTCCTAGAGCCCCTCCCCCATTAAGGACTTTAGGCCCTCTTCTAAACCATAATCCCTAAGAACATAAGTGCTTTTAGGTGTTTAGGGGTTTTGGGGTTAGGGTTATAAGGACTGTAGGTTAAGAGTTAAAGCTTATAGGGATTGTAGGAAAGTTATGGGGTTAAATGTTATATAAAAATAAAAATCTACCAATCTTCATCATCATAAGGAGCTTCTCTAACTTTGGATATACGGAGCTGCTCTAATTTTGTTGAATCATTACTAGTGTGAGATGATGATGATGACGACGACGATGATGATGTTGATGATGATGATGATGATGATGTTAATGATGATAATTATGATGATGATGATGATGATGATGATGGTGAGGAAGAATATGATGATGAGGAAAATGATGATGAGGAAGAGGGTGATGATGATGATGATGATGAAGACGATGATGAAGATGACGATGACGATGATGATGGATGATGATAAGATGGTGATTATGATGATGATTGTTAGGATATTCCTATACTCCATCTTAGTCCCACCAGTATTTTGATCATTTACATTTTCAGTCATGCATGCACTTTTAGGGTTTGCATGCATTCTAGGGTTTGCATGCATTTTGCATGCATCCTAGTCATCAGTCCGGCACCTAGCCCTCAGTTAGCCAGCCCCCAAGAGCTTCTCACTATTCAGTTTTAGCCCTCCAGTTGATTAATGCGCCCTTCTTCCTTGATTTTAGGAAGCAACTCGCCCTCCTTCACCTACCAGTCTAGTTGTCTTCAGTTTATACTTAGTTACACTCAGTTACACTCAATTACAATTAGTTACACTCAGTTACACTCAGTTACAATCAGTTACACTCAATTACACTTAGTTACACTGAGTTACACTTACTTACACTTAGTTACACCTACCAGACTCAGTTTGACTGATGGTTGACAGTTACTTGAGCATTGATGACTCCATTGATGATGATAAAGACTTTCAGTTGTGCTCTGATGACACTCCAGTGATCCTTTGATCACTCCATGAAGGCTAATTCGAATTGCCACCTTAGGCATTCGAATTCCTCATGCATTGTATTATTTATATGTCCATTTGTGATTAATAATCTTGTGTGTGTGAAGTATTATTGCTTCTATCTGAGTTCTACTGTACCATATTATTCTGTTGCTCATTATACTGTATTGATCACTCTTCTTCTATTTTCCTGCTTAATCATAATTACTCTTGTGAGGTATACATCATCTCTAGATCTCATGTGAGGATTTTCACATGGTATTAGAGCATGTTGAGAGTATTGTTTATCTTCATTCTTGAGATTTTTTTTGCAGGTTATTACCAAGATTTCGAGTGCAGCAGTTTCTGCATCTTTGCAGCAGTATTCTCTATTGTTTTTGCAGGTCTTCTACAGCTTCAATGTATGATTTAGAAGGAATCCCTCCTCTTTCTCTATTCAACTATGATGAATGGAAACCGAATATGATAGCATATTTAAAGAGCCATGATCTTTTTTATTGTTATTTTGAAAGAGAGTTTGAATCCTCTGAAGAGAAGATTGACTAGTTGAATAAAGGTGACATGCACATTGGAAGAATGAATCTTACTATGCCAAATTACATATTTCTCCCAATCATTATTGATATTGAAACTCCACAAGATCTATGGGCCCATCTGGATGAAAGATTTGGCAGAAAGAATGAAGGACTTGGTCCTAACCCATTCGAAAGAAAGCAAAGTGATGCATTCGCTCGCCTTGATGGTCTCTCAGATCATGAACCAGTATCGTCTCATATTGAAGTTGTTGACAAAGAACTTGCAGATTCTCCACTCATGCTCAAACTTTCTTCTCTTTTTGTGCCAGCTCACACTCTAGATATTGCAGAAGGTCCTAAATCCTCTCTTGCACCAGAGTCTGTTGGTTTGCATCATGATCACATGATTATTTCGGAGGTCAAAACAGCTATTGAAGGTAATGCATTCGCTCCTCTTCAGCTATCTCCTCTTTTATACTACTATATGATCATAAATTCATGCTCTCAGAAGGTTATTGAAGATTATGACCATTGCCATTCGCTTGGGATAAATTCTCATGCAATTACTAGTTTTGATCTCACCTCTCATGGTTCAAAGGAGATCTCAAGAAACCATGATTCAAGTCTTGTATCTAATTTGGGTTCTAAACAATTACTGCTTGGGATAATTTCTCATGCATATGATAGTTTTGATCTCACCCCTACTGGTTCAAAGGAGATCTCAAGAAGCTGTTTTTTAAGTCTTAAATCTGATTTTGATTTCAGGCAAACATGTAATAGTTCTTTTTGGTATAATCTCACCCATGGTGGTTCGAAGGAGAAGACAAAAGACTATATGCACTTTCACAGATTTGATCCTACCTTAGCTAATTCGAATCACAGGTTCAAGGATCATTCTCATACTGTTGGATTTGTTCTCATCACATTCGATCTGAAGAGCAAGTACAAGCACATGCTTTTTGAGCATGATCCACTTCTTCCCAAGAAGAAGATACCTCCAGACATATGACCAAGCATCACACTTGCTTGAGTTTGGAGCATTTATTTTTGTGTGTGCGTTACAGTCTATTTTTGAGGAGGGGGTATGTTTCCCATGAAATTTTTCCACTTCCTTGGTTTATTGACTGTTATTATTTTTTGTATTGGGTGACCTTTGGTCTTAGTTACCAGGGCCCAGGATGGATTAAGGGGGGGTGTTAGGATATTCCTATACTCCATCCCAGTCCCACCAGTATTTTGATCATTTACATTTTCAGTCATGCATGCACTTTTAGGGTTGCATGCATTCTAGGGTTTGCATGCATTTTGCATGCATCCCAATCATCAGTCCAACACCTAGCCCTCAGTTAGCCAGCCCCCAGGAGCTTCTCACCATTTAGTTTTAGCCCTCCAGTTGCTTAATGCGCCCTTCTTCCTTGATTTTAGGAAGCAAATCACCCTCCTTCACCTACCAGTCCAGTTGTCTTCAGTTTATACTCAGTTACACTGAGTTACACCTACCAGACTTAGTTTGACTGATGGTTGACAGTTACTTGAGCATTGATGACTCAACTGATGATGATGAAGACTTCTAGTTGTGATCCGGTGATACTAGTTGTGCTCCGATGACACTCCAGTGATCCTTTGATCACTCCATGAAGGCTAATTCGAATTGCCACCTTAGGCATTCGAATTCCTCATGCATTGTATTATTTATATGTCCATTTGTGATTAATAATCTAGTGCGTGTGAAGTGTTATTGCTTCTATCTGAGTTCTACTATACCATATTATTCTGCTTCTCATTATACTGTATTGGTCACTCTTCTTCTATTTTCTTGCTTAATCATAATTACTATTGTGAGGTATACATCATCTCTTAGATCTGCTGTGAGGATTTTCACAATGATGACGATGATGAAGATGAATGTAATATCTTGAATTTTGGAGTGACTATTTTATGATGATATATTGTGCCACGGCCCTAGCACATATGATCTATTCTGATTATTGGGCATGAGCCCTAGTACATATGATTTATTCTTTTGTATATTGGGAATGGACCCTGACTGAATCTCATTATTTGATTATATATTAGGCAAGGAAGCCCCAATGTTTTGATTATGTTTTGATGTGGATACAAAACCCTAATATACTAAGGTGACCTTTTTTCCTTACATACTGTGCAGTGATGTGAATGACATAATTGACTTATATGGTGTGTTGAGCGTGGACTTAGAAACACACAGATTACCTGCGTATTGGGCAAAATCCCTGATGTACCTAGGAGAAATGTGATGTACTAGGAGTAAGCCATGATGTACATTGAGTGTTGGGCATAAGCCTTGGAGCACTCCAAGCTTGATAAATGAATACCGGATCCGAGGCAACTTAAGTATTCTAGATGTGCCTCACAACTGCATTCTAGCACTAGTGTTGAGCAGGGACTCTGGAATTGCACTAGAGTAACGCCCATGTGAGAGTGTTGAGTTAAATGGCTCTGAAGAGCACTCGGGGTTATGGAGTTTCAAAGTGTTGAGTCGGAAAGACTCTGAAGAGCACTTTTATCACATTTATTTAATTGACTAAGTGATTCATCTTTTTCTATCCATCATCACCTACTACAGGAGCTACCATGTTAAACGAGGGAATCCAACATGCAAAGAGAGAGACTAGAGGTACCTAACCAAGCTGATCACGACTGTCCAAAAGAAGTGGACCGTGTCGCTAAAAGTTAAAAAGAAAAGAGTGACATGTGATAACACATAACTAGAGAAAAGATAATTATTAGTAGTCTTTTATGACTAACCTGATTAAAGGCCTCCAAGTTATTATTATTATTATTATTATTATTATTTATTATTTATTATTAAGAGCCTTAAATAATAATAGGTGTTATTATTTAATTATGGGATATATCTGATTTATGCATTATTTAATATTTTAAATGATGTATTAATAAGTTAAGTGAAATATATTTAATATAAGAATAATTATTAGTATAATTATTTTTATTATTAAAAGCATAAATAAAAAATGACTGATAGTCAAACAGTTGGAAAAGTCATAGTTCAAGAGGACAAAGTTATTTAATTAAATAATATCTTTTAAATTATTAAATATTGAATTTAAAGAAACTAACTACTTCAACAGTCCTAAGACAAGATTTCCCTATTTAAAGAGGGAAGACCCCAAGTTTTGGGGATCACTTATCTTTCTTGGTTATTATCATTCTCTTATGGTAGTCCAAGAAAGATTATTCTGCTCCAAGAAGCTGAAGCAGCCTTACCTAAATATTCTCAGACTGAACCAGAAGTGGATCTAGGACCTCTACCTTTCATTGCATGTTGGAACCAAGCTCGGGGGGATCCAGATAGAACCAGGAACGGTTCAGGGGTCAAGGTTGGGAGGAACACGGTAGCCCCAAAGTCATCCAGCCCAAGGAAAACATTCTAACAGGTCAGAAAAGATACAATAGGCTCTACCTTAACTATTGTTAAGTGTGCAGGTTGCTATAGGGAATATTTAAAGTGCCAAGTGGTTAGGCTTCTACAGGAAGGGACCACGTGCTCAAGCAGCCATGTATGGACCAGTTAATATTTCTTTTACAAAAATTAGATATTACAACATTGCTTTCATTACAAATTGTCTTCATTATCGGAAATCGAGGTTTTTCCTAGAACTCAGTGGAGAGTCTAGCAGGGCTAGCCAAGCTAGCCTTTGCTAGACAACGTATATTATCTTCTAGTCTAGGGTATTAATAATTTATTACTTTAGGTAGCTATCTACTGTTAAAATCGTATTTATAATTTATTGCTTAGGTAGCTATCTGCTGTCAATTAGTAATTCTATTTTCGAAACCATTATCAAATAGAAATAAACAAACAGAAATCGACACTTTCAGCAATACTACCCTTAAAACTATCAAACATCGAATTGTAGTACCAAGCAGAAGAAACAAGTTATAGTATGGACCATAACTTTCATTTCCAACGATTTTCAACCACTATCACGATAGCACACAGTCAATGCATTACCAAGATTCAAACGCATCAAGTAATTTCTAGGTCTCACGTTTTACAACTTAGTCTCAGACATTTCATTCCTACAACCCAAAATTTTGATTTAAAAATCCAATTTGTTTCATTTCAAGAAATTAAATAGTCCACAACATTCAAATTGCCTTAACATAACATTTCAGGAATCGTGAGATCGAACCCCAACCCATACCCTCTAAAGGATCAGACTAAATAGCAGCTAGGTTTACGATTTCCATTTAAAACAAAGAAGGGTTATACCATTCCATCAAGCAAATTCATACAAGATATTACAGAGAATTTCACAAATGATGGTACAGGGAATGATTCCCAATCCCATCTCATCCTACAACAAACAATACAAGATACTATAGAGAAGTTAACCACCGATTGATACATGGATCGATTCCCACTACACTCATTAAAAGATCCTTTTGTATTTCTATCAAATAAACAGAAAACGTAGAAGTAAGAACCTAGGGCTCTTCAAATTTATAAATAGAACAATTACAGGGTTACGTTTCCCTCCATCTCATCATTCTTTTCCAACAAACATAACTCTACCCATCTTCATTTAAAAACACGAAGCCATCAATCAAGCAGACCACAGAGTAGAGTAGCATTAACTTGAAAACGTAGAAATATTTATACATCCCCTTCATTAGGTTAAATACAAGTTCTTTTCCAAATAGAGAGCGCAGATAGTGTTACGACTGAGTACAAACCCCATAACCATATAAAATGCAGAGTGTTAGATAGGGTATCAAACCCTCATAATTATTAAATAGAAGTTCAAACAAAATCAAATACAGAGGACGATAGCCAAAATCCCATATTAGAATCCCTTAGAATCTGCAACGACCAATAGTTACATCTTCACATAACAGTCCAGCCAAATGGTGACTCCCAAGAACACGAAATGTGCCGACATGAACTCAACTAAGTTCAGAGATTCCCAAATAATTACACATCAACTTTAATCCCCACAGGGGTGAAAGGAGGAACTATGAGTTGGCAGATTCTGGACTTAGCATTGTCCAATGTCGCCATCTCTGTGCCATGATCACACAAAAGAAATGCCCGTCATCACCTGCATTCCAAACACGTCAAACAAGTCAGGACTCTGAATGATATACCACAAAACATCTATCGTGCAGTAGCAGAAGCGTAGAACTTAAGTCTGAGAGGATTTACCTTCGAGATTTTTTAGTCGCCATCATTATTTTTCCCAATGGAATACTAACCATGAGCCACAGCTCAGGTCAACAGAGAAACCCCCATCACATTCGTGTCGCATCCACAGTAGACAAGAAACGCAAACGATAAAAATGCTCTTCGCTGGTGTAGAACCCTAGGGTAAAACCCCCTCACAGCTGGCAGCGTGGCCATGTGCTTTCGCAGAGAGGCATTCAATGCCACTACCAACTACCACTAATTCGAAGAGTGACCCATTACTCTATAGTTTTAGGACCATTCGAATCCATAACAATATAGATCACAATGAAAAATTACAATGACTCCCAAACTCTCCTTTGTGCCATTAAATAATTACAAATTCCAACAAGTAGTGAAGTTACGCAAGTATCGCAAACCTAGTTGGGACTAGTATAAAAGTATCAACTTCAAAGCAATCTCACTTGCAAGTTAAAATAATGACTAGAAGGGTGGATTAGGCACTCTCGATAGATTGCTCATAAAGTATACCCGCAACCCGAAACAAATAGTTGTGTTAGCAATAATGCTAAGTAAGTCCGGAGTCTCCAATTCATATCCCTACCTCTTGGCAGCCCTGTTAGGGTACCTTTCCATTTCAAAGACCAAGTATCTCATCAAGAGCATCAACCGCCACCATTAAAGGATCCAAGTCACCTGAATTACCATTGAAACTTTAATACGTATGCATTCAAACATTTACAGCCGTAAGATGGAGATTCATTTTATAACATTCACAAATTGGTACACATGCGACAGTTTATACATCCAAACCATTTTAGAAATACTTCTGCAAAACTGTAGAATCATATAACCAACAAACCATGATACTTGAAGCTAAGACATTCCAAAGAGTGAGAATTAAATATTGATACAATAAGTACTTGATAGTTATGAAATTAGTGTTCATCATATCTCCTTATCAGTTTAAGATAGTATCGACAATTTTGTTGTTGTTGTTGTTGTTATTTTAAGGGACATTACAAGTGGTATCAGAGCCCAGATACAAAACTAAGTGACCTATTGGGCTCATTACAAACATCCGCTGTAGATACACAAAAAATAGAAACATACATTTACATTCTATTTTGTTTTATGGATAAACTAACATAATTTTCTGTTCTCTATACTTATATAACATTCCAGGTACAAACACTGTCTGAAAAATGAATGCAGAATAGGGCAGCAGCATTCACGGAAATATGGACTCACCACCCTGAGAGGAAGAGGTGGTGGTTGAACTAAACTAAGATTGGAGACAGTCTATGCAGAACCTACAGGCAGAGTTCCGAAGCTTCTGAGATGAAAATATGCAGGAAATAAGAGAATAGTAGGCCATAAATGAGGCACTACTTCAGACCTTAACAAAGCCTAACCCTTTTGGACAGCCCACACTCTCAGCCAACACCTCCAAAAAGGGGGACAGTCATACAAAAAGGACTACCAGCCCTAAGGGAGAAGAGCAGGGAGAACACATACCTAAATCAATGGAAAGAGATTGTAAGAGCTCTTCCAACGATGAGGGTTCACCACCTCCTTGCAAGAAAAGGAGGAAGAGTGATGACAGTCTGCAAGGGGAGTTTAGGAAGACAAGGTCCCCAACTTATGACAGAGAAATCAACTCTGTGGAGAAGGCTGAAGACTGGCTGCTAGGAATGAACAAATACTTCAAAGTTCATAACTACTCCAGCAAAATGAAAGCCCGACTCGCCATATACAACCTAATTGGTAAAGCTACTAGATGGTGGCGGGACTTGAAACAAACCAAAGGACAAGATTTAAGAGACATAACCTGGGATACTTTCAGCAGAATATTCCACGACAAGTAGATGTCTGAAAGATTTTTTGACAAGAAAATAAAAGAATTCCATGAGTTAAAGATGGGCTCCCTGACTATGGAAGCTTTCATAAACCGATTCTTAGACTTACTACACTATGTTCCTTACATCAAAGACGAAAATGTCAAAATACAACAGTTCTTGGGAGGGATGCCACCAAACTTTAGAGAAAAGATAGAGTTTGACATGCCCAAAACCCTTGATGTAACCTTACATAAAGCAAGGTTGTGCTACGAGCACGGGAAACCAAGAAATGACAAGATCAACCGAAACAGAGATAGGTTCAGAACCTTCTGGGACAACCGCAAACTAGGTTTTAGACCTCCACCCTTCCGAAAATACAGCAATAGTTTTCCACCTAACAAAGGCTTCAACCGACCTCAAGCACGACCAAGTGCACCCCCACCACCTGTCAATAGGCCAGCATTCAACAAAGGGACCAAAACTATCCCACCAACCGTTTCTTGCTGGAAATGCCAAGGGCCCCACTACTACAGAGATTGCCCCAACAAAACGGATGGATTTTTACACAACATCCAAACAGAGACTACTGCAGGAGACATGGAAAAGACACCAAGGATTTATGCCTCTCTCGACGGTCGATAGGCATATCACCAAGCCACCATGGTGGAATTAGAGGGTAAGATCTTTGACACTACAGTTTCAGTTTTAATAGACCCCGACGCTTGCCTAAGTTATATCTCCCCTAAGATAGTGGTCACTTGCAAGTTGAACCGAGAACCTCACGAGAAACCATGGCTGGTACAACTAGCCACCGGTACCAAACGAAAGTTATCCGAGCTAGTTAAAACTTGTGTGATAAACTTAAACGGTTTTCAAACTAGGTTGGATTTAAACATTCTACCCCTAGGGTCGTATGACGTACTCATCGACATGGATTGGTTGGAAGAACACCATGTCCTCCTAGATTTCTTAAACAAATCCTTACTCTGCAGGGATGACCAAGGGATTCAGAAGACAATTCAGGGTATCCCTAAGAAAGTGTCGATAAGATAGATCTCTACCTTACAAGCAAAGAAATGTATCAGAAAAGGTTGCAAACTCTTTGCCGTCAATATTCAAAACATAGAAACTGATAAGGAACAGAAGATCAAAGACTTTCCAGTCCTCGTAGAATTCAAGGATGTATCTCCCGAAGAAATACCAGGGTTACCACCTAAACGAGACTTAGACTTCTCTATCGAACTAACACTTGGTTCAGTACCATCTTCTAAAGTCCCGTACCGCATGAGCACACCAGAATTGCTGGACCTCAAACTTCAGTTACAAGAACTAATTGACAAAGGGTACATCCAACCTAGTGTGTCCCCTTGGGCCGCACCGATACTCTTCGTCATGAAGAAAGATGGCACAATGCGGATGTGCATCGATTACCGTCAACTCAACAAGATGACCATTAAGAACCGCTACCCACTCCCTAGGATTGACGACTTGTTTGACCAAGTCGGATGGGCAAAGATTTTCTCGAAGATCGACTTACGATCTGGGTACCATCAGGTAAGGATCCGTGATGAGGATATCAACAAGACCGCATTTCGAACCTGCTACGGCCACTACGAGTTCATAGTGATGCCCTTTGGGTTGACGAACACACCGTCCAACTTTATGTGCATGATGAACAATATCTTTAGTAAATACCTCGATAAATTCGTTCTAGTCTTTATTGACGACATTCTAATCTACTCCAAGAACGAGATAGAACATGAGGATCACCTCCAAATTGTTTTACGGATACTAAGAGAACACGAGCTTTACGCCAAGTTTAGTAAGTGCGATTTCTACAGATCTCAGATTCAATACTTAGGACATATCATTTCTGAGAAGGGAATAGCCATCGACCCCGAAAAGGTCAAAGCTATCGAAGAATGGCCCACACCTACTTGCATATTCGACATAAGGTCGTTCTTAGGATTAACCGGCTACTACCGAAAGTTCATTGAGAACTTTTCACGGATCGCATGTCCCATGAACTCCTTACAGAAAAAGAAAAATAAGTTTATCTGGACGGATAAGCGCGAAGAGAGCTTTCAAAAGCTGAAACAACTACTGGTTAGTGCACTGATTCTGCATATTGCAGATCCCAATGGGGACTTCGTCGTTTGCACGGATGCAAGCAAGGAAGGACTCAGGAGAGTCCTTATGCAAGACAATTTTTCCATATGCTATGAATCGAGGAAACTAAAAGAGCATGAGAAGAACTACCCTACTCATGACCTCGAACTAGCCACCATCATCCATGCTCTAAAGATGTGACGACACTATCTCATGGGAAAGAAATTTCTATTGATGACTGATAACATGAGCTTGAAATACCTTTTCGACCAACTCGACCTAAATGTCAGGCAGGCCAAGTGGCTAACCTTCCTTAGTGAATACCATTTCAAACTAAAGTATATAAAAGGCAAGGAAAACAAGATTGTGGATGCCTTAAGCCGTCGAACACATATGCTTTATGAGGTCACGGTAAGCCAAACCGACTCCAACTTACACCACAGAATTCGAACGACATGTAAGAGTGACCGTTATTATACAGAAATCCTCGCAAAGATCCAGGAAGACAGACTTTTCCAACATTAGAAAGAATATAAGATAGACCAAACAGGACTATTGTGGTCGAAAGGCCGACATTACATCCCAGAAAGTGGAGATATTAGATCAAACATTCTCATCGAGTTTCACCAGAAACCTTATTCAGGACACCCCAGATATCAAAAGATGATATCGGCCGTAAAGACACATTACTTCTGGCCTAAGCTAAAATTTGACATCGCAATGTTCATCACGAAATGTCAGGAATGCCAATTGGTCAAAGCAGAACACCAACACCCCTCCGGATTACTTCAACCTTTACCCATTCCGGAATGGAAATGGGAGGTAATAAGTATGGACTTCATTACAAGCTTACACAAGAGTAAGAAACTGAACGAATCCATCTTTGTAGTGGTAGACAAGCTGTCTAAAGCAACCCACTTTATATTGGTAAAATCTACTTACAAAGCAGTTCACATCGCGGAAATATTCTTGAAAGAAATATTTCGATTACACGGGATACCCAAACAATCATTTCCGATCGAGACACGAAATTCACTAGCAACTTTTGGAGAGCATTATTCTCCAGTCTGGAAACCCAGTTACAATTCAGTACCGCGTACCACCCCCAGACTGACGAATAAATAGAACAAGTAAACCAGATCCTCGAGGACATGTTGATGATGTATGTCATGAATAACCCCACCAAGTGGGAAGATTATTTGCACCTAGCAGAGTTCACATACAACAATAGTTATCAAACCTTATCCAAAATGAGTCCTTTCGAAGTACTCTACGGCAGGAAATGTCGGACTCTTGTGACTTGGGACAGTCCAGTAGATAGACTTATGTTAGGAACCGACCTATTAAAGGACTTGGAACAACTAGTCTCCAAGGTGCAACTAAACTTAAAAGAAGCTCAAGGTTGCCAAAAGAGTTATGTGGACAAGAAAAGAAAGGACAAGGACTATCAAGTCGGCGAACATGTGTTCTTAAAAATAAAAGCAAAGCGAAGCTCATTGAGCTTGGGACATTGCGGGAAACTAGCCCCAAGATTTTGTGGACCTTTTGAAATACTGGCCAAGAAAGGCCCAGTAGCTTATGAGTTGGTCTTACCAGCACATATAAAAGTTCATAATTTTTTTCATGCTTCATTATTAAAGAAATAGGTATACAATACTAAACATGTTATTGATTGGTCCTTATTACAGGTGGAGCCCAAAGGGGAGTTCACGCCAGAACCCCTCCATATCCTGGACAAGAAAGAGGTCCAACTTAGGAGGAGGACCATTACTCAGCTGAAAGTGCAACGGAGGCACTTCGGACCAGATGAGTCTACCTGGGAGAATGAGGCCACCATGAAAGAGGCTTACCTCGCCTTGTTTCATGATCTCATTCCTAGCCCCTAGAAACACTGGGACGATGTTGTTCTAAGCAGGGAGGGATGTAATATCCCAAATTTTGGACTGACTATTTTATGATGATATATTGGGCCATGGCCCCAGCACATATGATCTATTCTGATTATTGGGCATGAGCCCGAGTAGATATGATTTATTCTTTTGTATATTGGGCATGGACCCTGATTGAATCTCATTATTTGATTATATACTGGCCAAGGAAGCCCCAATGTTCTGATTATGTTTTGATGTGGGTACAAAACCCTAATATACTAAGGTGACCTTTTTTCTTACATACTGTGCAATGATGTGAATGACATAATTGACTTATATGGTGTGTTGAGCGTGGACGCAGAAACACATAGATTACCTACGTATTGGGAAAAAGCCCCGATGTACCTAGGAGAAATATGATGTACTGGGAGTAAGCCCTGATGTACATTGAGTGTTGGGCATAAGCCCTAGAGCAGTCCAAGCTTGATAAACAAATACTGGATCCAAGGCAACTTAAGTATTATAGATGTGCCTCACAACCACATTCTAGCACTAGTGTTGAGCAGGGACTCTAGAATTGCACTAGAGTAACACCCATGTGAGAGTATTGAGCTAAATGGCTCTGAAGAGCACTCGGGGTTACGGAGTTTCAAAGTGTTGAGTTGGAAAGACTCTGAAGAGAACTTTTATCACATTTATTTAATTGACTAAGTGATTCATCTTTTTCTATCCATCATCACCTACTGCGGGAGCTACCATGTTAAATGAGGGAATCCAACATGCAAAGAGAGAGACCAGAGGTACCTAACCAAGCTGACCACGACCGTCCAAAAGAAGTGGACCGTGTCCTAAAAGTTAAAAAGAAAAGAGTGTCATGTGATGACACATAACTAGAGAAAAGATAATTATCAGTAGTCTTTTATGACTAACTTGATTAAAGGCCTCCAAGTTATTATTATTATTATTATTTATTATTAAGAGCTTTAAATAATAATAGGTGTTGATATTTAATTATGGGATATAATTAGTATATCTGATTTATGCATTATTTAATATTTTAAATGATGTATTAATAAGTTAAGTGAAATGGTCTGGAAAGCAGTGGTGCAGCATTTTCATCTGATTGGGTCTGGATTAGTGTGGAGAATCGGCAATGGGAGATTCACTCGTATTGGACTGGATCCTTGGGTAGGCTGTAGAGGTGGACATGTCCTACCGGCGGCCTTAAGGAATTTTCTGGCAGATAGAGGTTGTCACTTTCTGGCTGATATTGAACAACCGGGATCATCCACTCTATGGCAACAGGGGTGGATCTCTGCACATCATCTTGAGATTCCAAATGACTTGCTTGGAGCTTGGGAGAATTATATTCGGAATTTAAGATACACTAATATTCGCCTAACAAATCGGACTGATGAACTTATCTGGGAACACCATCCATCTGGTAAATACACCCCTAAACATGGATATATTCAGCTGAATGTGAATATACATAACAGGGATTTGGTGTGGTGGTGGAAACATCTGTGGACACTAAAGTGCCCGGGGAAAGCAAAACTACTCTCTTGGGCTATATTGGAAAATAAGGCTCCGACTTGGGACATTCTGCAGAAGCGATTCACCCAGGGGCCGGGGTTCTGTCCTCTTTGTAGGGAAGCGGAAGAGACAAATTCACATATATTTGTTCACTGTAGTTTTACTCAAGCTGTATGGGCCGACACTTGCAAACACCTGGCGCTCAATGTGAGTTGGTGGGGAGTGGACTTTCCTGACGCCTTTCAACTGTGGTGGACATATCTCAAGCATTCAACGTTTCGGGCTGTCCCCTGTTTTCTCGCCTGGGGCATATGGATCACTCGAAACAAGATCATATTTCAGGATTGTCGGGTCCCTTTGGAGCAGGTTGTGGCACAAGCGGTGGCTATTATTCTACACTACAAGCCATCTATCAAAGCGATTAGCATCAGACCTGTGATCATGGAATTAATAGATAAATCCATGCCGTGGGCTTATTTTGATGGCTCATCTATTAACCACCAATCGGTGTGTGGTGGAGGTGGTGTTCTTCACAAATCAGAGTCCCATTATTTTCATATAATGGCTGGTTTGGGGAGTGGTTCAAATAACTATGCTGAACTTATGTCACTTAAGCTACTGATGCTTTTCGCACTTGAACAAGGTTGTTTAACACTCCAGATTTTTGGAGACTCTCTGATTGTTATTGAATGGGCCAAGGAGCTTACACAATGTCATGTGATGATACTCTCACCAATATTGGAGGAGGTATTACGGTTAAAACAGGCTTTTAACTGCATTACATTCACACATGTCTACAGGGAGCGAAATGGGATGGCTGACCTGCTATCTAAAGAAGCGACAAATCAATCTATGACTTTTGGCACATGGAGGATCACGATTCATTCCACCGAAGGCATCTACAGCTATATACACAGGCCTTTCTTTGGGGACATTGTGGACCGTATGGAGAATTAGAACAACTTTTTAATACTGTGATGCTTACTGGCTGTATGGACAGAATTTTAATTACTGCTGATTGGATTCATTTTTTGAGTCAGTGATATATGTCGATAGAATGTGGACTGTATCGAGTTGTATTGAGCTGGTTTGGATACTTTTTTGGACAGACATTAACACAGATACACGTGGAATGTATCGAGATGTATGGACAGAATTATTTCTGTTGATTGGCTACTTTTTGTGAGATAGATTTGCTGCTTATTGGTTGTATGGACCAAATTTTAATTTCTGCTGATTGGATACCTTTTTTGAGACAGTGATGTCGATTAACAGAATTAACACAGATACAGTGTGGACTGTATCGAGCTGTTCGAGCTATATTGGATACATTCTTTTGGTCACACAGATACATTGGACTGTATCGAGCTGTATGGACAGAATTAATTCTGCTGATTGGCTACTTTCAGATTTGTGATATATGTTTGCTATGTAAGGGACAATAGACAATCATATTCATCTATGACTGTCATATGTACTCGGATATCGGTGGACTGTTTGGACAGTCATATGGACAGTATATGTTGACAATGTAGGGATCTCTGAGATTCTATTACATGTGCAGAATGTAATTTTGTTCATTAATGAAATAAAATTACGACTTTTTCCAAGGAAAAAAAAAAGTTAAGTGAAATATATTTAATATAAGAATAATTATTGTTATTATTAAAAGCATAAATAAAAAATGACTTATAGTCAAATAGTTGGAAAAGTCCTAGTTCAAGAGGACAAATTTATTTAATTAAATAATATCTTTTAAATTATTAAATATTGAATTTAAAGAAACTAACTACTTCAACAGTCCTAATACAAGATTTCCCTATTTAAAGAGGGAAGACCCGAAGTTTTGGGGATCACTTATCATTCTCTTATGGTAGTCCAAGAAAGACTATTTTGCTCCAAGAAGCTGAAGTAGCCTTACCTAAATATTCTCAGGCTGAACCAGAGTGGATTTAGCGCCTCTACCTTTCATTGCATGTTGGAACCAAGATTGAGGGGATCTAGATAGAACCATGAACGGTTCAAGGATCAAGGTTGGGAGGAACACAATAGCCCCAAAGTCATCCAGCCCAAGGAAAACATTCTAGCATGTCAGAAAAGATACAACAGGTTCTACCTTAACTATTGTTGAGTGTGCAGGTTGCTATAGGGAACATTTAAAGTGCCAAGCGGTTAGGCTTCTATAGGAAGGGACCACGTGCTCAAGCATCCAGGTATGGAACAATTAATATTTCTTTCACAAAAATTAGATATTACAACATTGTTTTAATTACAAATTGTCTTCATTATCGAAAATCGAGGTTCTGCCCAGAACTCAGTGGAGAGTCTAGCAGGGCTAGCCAATCTAGTCTTTGCTAGACAACGTATATTATCTTCTAGTCTAGGGTATTCATAATTTATTACTTTAGATAGCTATCTACAGTCAAAATCGTATTTATAATTTATTGCTTAGTTAGATATCTACTGTCAATTAGTAATTCTATTTTCGAAACCATTATCAAATAGAAATAAAACAAATAGACATCGACACTTTCAACAATACTACCCTTAAAACTATCAAACATCGAATTGCGGTACCGGGGAGAAGAAACAAGTTATAGTATGGACCAGAACTTTCATTTCCAATGATTTTCAACCACTATCACAATAGCACACAGTCAACGCATTACCAAGATTCAAACGCATCAAGTAATTTCCAGGTCTCTTGTTTTACAACTTAGTCTCAGACATTTCATTCCTACAACCCAAACTTCTTATTTAAAAACCCAATACGTTTGATTTCAAGAAATAAAATAGTCCACAGCATTCAAATTGCCTTAACATAACATTTCACGAATCGTGAGATCGAACCCCAACCCATACCCTCTAAAGGATCAGACTAAATAGCAGCTAGGGTTACGATTTCCATTTAAAACATAGAAGGGCTATACCATTCCATCAAGCAAATTCAAACAAGATATTACAGAGAATTTCACAAACGATGGTACAGGGAATGATTCCCAATCCCATCTCATCCTACAGCGAACAATACAAGATACTACAGAGAAGTCAACCTCCGACTGATACAGGGATCGATTCCCACTACACTGATTAAAAGATCCTTTTGTCTTTCTATCAAATAAACAGAAAATGCAAAAGTAAGAACCCAGTGCTCTTCAAATTTATAGATAGAACAATTATAGGGTTACGTTTCCCTCCATCCCATCATTCTTTTCCAACAAACAAAACTCTACCCATCTTCATTTAAAAACATGAATCCATCAAACGAGCAGACCACAGAGTAGGGTAGCATTAACGTGAAAACATAGAAATATTTATACATCCCCTTCATTAGGTTAAATATAAGTTCTTTTCCAAATAGAGAGCGTAGATAGTGTTACGACTGAGTACAAACCCCATAACCATATAAAACGCAGAGTGTTAGATAGGGTATCAAACCCTCATAATTATTAAACAGAAGTTCAAACAAAATCAAATATAGAGGACGCTAGCCAAAATCCCATATTAGAATGCCCTAGAGTCTGCAACGACCAATAGTTACATCTTCACATAACAGTCCCACCAAATGGACACTCCCAGGAACACGAAATGTGCCGACATGAACTCAACTAAGTTCACAGGTTCCCAAATAATTACACATCAGCAGTAATCCTGACAGGGGCGAAAGGAGGA